>OX377622.1:19355253-19616163 GCA_947397865.1 Polietes domitor | reverse complement strand
AACTAGCAAATACCCGCTACTTCGTATGCGGTGTAAGGATATACTCTTCAGGGTAAATCGCTTGTAAACGCTCAAAACTTAAAAAAATATTTTATTTTGCACAACTACGTATTCAGAGGTATATTCATAAATTGTCCATTCCAGATCCTACATTGCCGATCGAATTTATACACCGAATTAATTTTAGTCCCCTTTGTACAAATCATCATAATCAATTTATACGTAGTCAATAGTTTAATTTAAGTAGGCACGAACATTGAAACAATTTTCTTACAAAAAATCATATAAAGCAGAAAAATATTTGTCCTTCTCAACAAAGTAGTAGCGTATATGTCAGTTGAGATAGAAAAAGGTGTAACGCATTAAAGGAGTGGCTTATGTCTAAAATCCCTTTCTCGTCTGTCTGTCTATCTGGCTGGCTGGTGTACAGGATAACTTTCAAAGGGACTTAGGAATGAAACGTAGTATTTCTATTCCCAGACTTAGTTTAAAATTGGAGATGGTTGAATTGACTATGGTACCCCACAGATATAGTCAATTTTCCTAGTATTCGGAACCAGTTGTATTTTGATATTTGATGAAGTTTTTATAATCATTTTGAGCGTACGTAATATGGAGGATTTTGCCACGCCCCTTTCTTGTACCTCCCACACTAATCGCCATTACGTAAAATTAAACCATTTACAACTTCTATACGGATGATCGGAATAATGTGATATTTGATCTTTGCCAATATTTTCATATATGCTATGCACACACCGGTAGAAATCAGCTGCATTTTTAGATCTAAACAAAATTGTATAATCACTTTAAACCTACAAACAATGTATGCGTTTGTCACGCCCTTTGTAAAATTAAATCCTTTACATATACAAAAATGCTATACCGGTGCATGACGTGAAATCTGAACTTATAAATAGATCAAAGATTCTTTATATATTTTATTTTTTTTTTCGACGGGGCTATAATATTCGCACATAACTTCACGATTCTAGTGCAATATTTTGGTAGGTACTATTTGTATCTCTCTTTGTCTCCAATTTCTAAAAAAAACATTTATTTTGCGCGTCTATGAACTCGGAGAAATGTACACTCCGAATGTTTAATAGTCTTTTCATATTCTAGCTGAAAACTTTGGTTGGTACCATCTATATCCCAATTTCCCCAATTTGGTTTGTTCGATTTTTATCACTTTTGATACGCTTCCACCTCTAAAGTACACACTTACAGTATATTTGTATTGCACGTTAGAGTAACTATGTATATACCTTATTCTATACATTGGTGGGTACCATTTTAATCACCATACTTAAAACTATAAATTTTGAAAAATCCATTAGAGGTCATAAAAAATCCCTTTATTTTGTGTTTCTATGAATGGGGGGCGTACAAATCGAATTTCATGATTGGTTATCACTTTTTACGCAATTTCACCCCCAAAAAGTACGAATTTTGGAAATCGCGGTGGTACAATCGTTATCCATTTTAAGCCCTTAAAAGTAAAAATTTAGAAAAATTCCTTTTTATCTCGCATCTACTCTGTAAGACGAATATACACACTGATTACATGCTTATAGAGCCATTGGTGTTGTAGGTACCTTTGTTATCCCGTTTTTCCCGTTTACTTTTTAAAAGTACGAATTTTGAAAAATTCTTTGATTTTACGTTTCTAAGCATTTTGAGGAATGAACACGCCGAATTAATGATTACAGCTCCTTTTGTTTGATTGGTACCATTTTTATCCCTTTTTGCCCAACTCCATCCACAAAAGTACGAATTTTGCAAAATATATTCTTGGTCGAATTCATGCTGTAAAAGTAATGCCCGTTCGAATTTAAAAAATTTAGGCTCAACCGCTTGGTCTGGGCTTTGGTACAATTTTTATCCCATTTAATCCTTTAGAAGTACAAATATCAGAAAATTCCTTGTTATCACTCATCTACACTGTAAGGCGAATATTCACACCGAATTTTATGATTGCACCGTCAGTCGCGTTTTTGGTACCTTATTTATCCCCTCTTCTCGTCTACCCTTTAAAAGTACGAATTTCGATATATTCCTTCATTTTGCGTTTTTAAGCATTTGCAAACTCCGAATTTCATGATTCCAGCTTCGTCTGTTTGATTGGTACCATTTTTATCCTTTTTACTCAATTCCACCCACAAACGGTACGAATTTTGCACAATATTTTCTTGGTCGCATTCCTGCAGTAAAAGTAGTGCCCATCCGAATTTAAAAATTCAAGGCTCAACCGTTTGATCCTGGCTATGGTACAATTTTTATCCCATCCCTTAAAAGTACAAATTTCGAAAAATTCCTTCTTATCAGTGATCTTCGCTGTAAAGCGAATATACACAGCGAATTTTATTATTGTAGCGCCATCCTTGTTGTTGGTACGTTTGTATCCCCTTTTCCCCGTTAACCCTTTAAAAGTACGAATTTCAGAAAATTCCTTCATTTTGCGTTTGTAAGCATTTTGAGGTACATATATACACGTTGAATTTCACGATTCCAGCTTCGTCTGTTTTATTGGTTCCATTTTTATCCTTTTTTACCCATTTTCGTCCTAATTTTCATTTTCGTTTGACGTAGGCTGTGGTACAATTTTTATCCCATTTAATCCCTTAAAAGTGCAAATTTCGAAAAATGCTTTCTTATCAGTGATCTGTGCTGTAAAACGAATATACATACCGAATTTCATAATTGTAGCGTCATCTGTGACGTTGGCACCTTCTTTATCCCCCTTTCCCGTTTATCCTTTAAAAGTACAGATTTCATAAAGTTCGTTCATATAGAGTTTTAAGGCATTTTGAGGGATGTACACAATGAATTTTTTGATTCCAACTCCATCCGTTTGATTGGTACCATTTGTATCCCTTTTTACCCGATTTCACCCTCAAAATAGTACGAATTTTAAAAAATATTTTATTGGGCGCGTTTAAGCTGTAAGATGAATTTGCGCACCAAATTTCAAGATTCTAGCCCTAGACGTTTGGTTATTGCTGTGGTACAATTTCTATCCCTTTCAACCCCATTTTACCCCTTAAAAGTACGAATTACGAAAAAAATCCCTTCATATCTTTCACACCAAATATCATGATTATAACTTCAGTCTATTGTTGGTACCATTTTTGTCACTTTTTGCCCCATTTTACCACCCCCCCCCCCCCCCCAACAGTACGAATTTTGCAAATGCCACTTTTTGTGATACCTTCATTCCACAAGAGGAATGTCCATACCAAATTTCAAGATTCTAGGCCTTACCGTTTGGTTATTGCTGTGGTACCATTTTTATCCCTTTAAACCCCATTTACCCTTTAAAAGTACGAATTACGAAAAAAAATTCCTTCAAATCTGATATCTACGCTGTAAGAGAAATGTACACACCAAATCTAATGATTCAAGTATTAGCCATGTTGTTGGTACTATTTTTGTCCCTTTTTGCCTCATTTAATCCCCCAAAAGTACGAATTTTGCAAATGCAACTTTTTGGGATGCCTCCATGCCGCAAGAGGAATATCCATACCAAATTTCAGGATACTAGCCCCAGCCGTTTGTTCATTACTGTGGTACAATTTTTATCCCTCTTTACCCCATTTTAACCCTTAAAAGTACGAATTACGAAAAAATTCCTTCATATCTGATCTATATGCACACGAAATATCATGATCCTAACTTCAGCCGTATTGTTGGTACCATTTTTGTCCCTCTTTGCCCCATTTTACCCCCCAAAAGTACGAATTTTGCAAATGCCACTTTTTGGGATACCTTCATCCCGCAAGAGGAATGTCCACACCAAATTTCAAGATTCTAGGCCCAGCCGTTTGGTCATTGAGGTGGTACCATTTTTGTCCCTTTTTGCCCCATTTTACCCCCCAAAAGTACGAATTTTGCAAATGCCACTTTTTGGGATACCTTCATCCCGCAAGAGGAATGCCCATACCAAATTTGAAGATTCTAGGCCCAGCCGTTTGGTCATTGCGGTGGTACCATTTTTATCCCTTTTTACCCCGTTTTCCCCCTTAAAAGTACGAATTTCGAAAAACCCAGTCTTATCACACCTCTACAACGTAAGAGAAATGTACACACCAAATTTCATGATTCTAGCTCTAGCCGTTTGGTCTGGGGAGTGATCAGTCAGTCACTCAATCACGCAACTCTTTTATATATATATATATTTATTTTTATACCATACACCACTTCGTGGACTAGGGTATTATAAGTTAGTTTTCCGCCAAATATTTGTAACACCAATAAATAATCGAGCTAGACCCACGTTTAAGTATACGGATGGGCTTAGAATTACCAGCTGAATCGATTTATCGATGTCGTCTGCTGTCCATCTAAGCTTTTTCGCACTCTACAGGTCGCAATTGCTATCCGATTATCATGAAATTTGGCAGAAGTTACTTTTTTGGCCAAGGACGATCGGTATTGAATTTGGAAGAAATCGGTTCAGATTTAGATATAACCCCCATACAAATGTCGCTCCCGATTTGACTTTTTTAGCTCTAGAAACCACATATTGTACCCGATTTTCTTTCAAATTGGCACAACATTTTATAATCGAATTAGAGCACCTATGCTGAAAGTGGGTAAGATCAGTTCAGATTTAGATATAGCCCCCATACAAATGTCGCTCCTTATTTGTCTTTTTCCGCTCTAAAATCCACATATTGTACCCGATTTTCTTTAAAATTGGTACAACATTTTATAATCGAACTCGAAACACCTACAAATGTCTCACATACATGGTAAAAGCGGGTCACATCATTCCAGGTATCAATATACCCCATAAATGTCCTTTCCGATTTAACATTTTTTGCCAAACACATTTACATGATTCAAAAATTCTTCCCGATTTCACTTATTTACCGAACTCAATTGTAATTAGATAGAAAGTGGGGTGTATCACATAGTGGCTCCGTCTTTAGCCTTTCCTTACTTGTTCGGGAGATGCCCATATGTCCATACTTTGGTATAACCCATATGGGTCCCATTCTGCTCTATTACAGCTCTAAACTACATCTTTTATCGGATCTTCATCAAATTTTGCAGATCATTATATGTTTCAAATAGGACTACCCATCGTGGATGAGAAATATATAGGCGCATGTTTTGGCACAGGCCTCAAGTGTTGTTATAGGCCCCCTTCAAATGTCCTTCCGATTCATCCTATTACCGCTGTATAATCTATATTTATCATTCGATGTTGATCAATTTTTCCAGATCATGTTATATTTACTTTACTCGGAATATCTGCTGGAAAATTGGATCAATTACTTTACTATTTACCGAATTCGTTAAATATGACTAAAACGAATTTAAAGTAAATTTAAATTGCTCCCATGAAATACCTGGGTTTAGTAATCAAAGCGAGGTATATACGCAGGGAGTGGTGTAGGGTATTATATAGTCGGCCCAGCCCGACTTTAGCCTTTCCTTACTTATTTTAATTGACTTGAAGTATTATTTCGATATATATATATAGTGTAAAAGTATTGGTAGACTTGCCTAGTAAGAGTTTGAAATAATATATTATATTTATTTATAAAATTATTTTTTCAATATTTGTATTTGTTTTGGTTTGGCTATATTAGAAAAACATTATATTTTCCTGTAATATTACTTCACTTCTACGACAATCGACAGCATCTGTGGAATGCAACGCCGCTTTTACTTGTATGTTCTAAAAGATTATCACTTTGGGCACTGTGTAATAGGTACAACAAAAACAAACTAAAATGACGTCTAAATATAATTGTTTGGAATGTAATTCTGATAAATGTAATTTTTCCTTAAATTTTTACTGAAATACGTATTTTTGGTCACTAGTTCCGAAAATTTTAACATATTTGACAGTTGAAATAATGTGGTTTCGGAGTTTTTGATATTTCTTTGAATAAGATAGGAAATGATTCTTTCAATTTCGTTACATAGTAATTTAGGTATTCGTTGTGACCACATTTCCAGACAAATTGGATATCTTGCAGTTTTTCACCGGGACAGCTAGAAAATCTCTACCCAGTTGTGCGGGTATATCTACGAAGAGAGGCAAAATTGAAGTGCAAATAAAGCAAGTGCCAACAGCATGGAAACAACTTTTGATATGGACGAGCACTACGGACATGTTGTATCAGTCGAACAAAGAAAAGTCGAAGTACTTTTTGTAACTGACAGACACTGTCACAGAGACGAGCAGCGACAAGGACACTTGGGAGTGTAAGTGATAAAAGTGCAGAAGAACGCCCGAGCAAGGGATCCCACCACTTTTACTACATTCACACATAGCATAGGCTTCGTCAGGATGAGGGCAACACTTACAAAACACTTATGTTTGTTTGCTGCCTCCTTGTTTCTTTTGATGGCGGCACCGCCTCCTATGTCCTCCTCAGACTCAGTCGCCTAGGCGCCTCAATCTCATCCTTACTCGTTCATAGCGTTGTTGAACAAGTTGATGTCACACAGTCGCTGTAATAAATCATGTAAAAGTCAATGATAGTCAGTGAACTGTAGAGTGGAGAAAGTTGCAGGGCATACGGGTAGGTGCTGGTGTTCGCGTGTGTATGTGTGTGGCCGTATATGTTAAACATGTAGACGTGTGTAAAGAAAAAAGGACACTCGTCGTAGTATATTTGTAAATGTGGTTTTCAGTTCTTTGTTGTTGATTTTCCCGTAGAAATGCGACAGAGCAGTAGGATGTCAACTTATGAATAAAAATTCTTTTCATTCATTCATAGTTGGCTTGCTGCTACCATTTGGTTAATTTGTACTCTTTTTGCTCTTCATGTTCTTGGCATAACACTATGGATGCTTTCCATAGTTTGTCCTGAGAGTGTTGATATATACATTCATGCAGATTCACTTGAGCATTGATGATAGCGCTGTTCACAATGAAAGGAATATGCAGGATTGCCACAAGCTAACGACTATAGCTCTTTAGTGTAGTGTTGGTTTTGCTAAAGGATTTAATTTCGTTATAAAATCAGAATGAGAAACGAGGAATTAGTTAAAATATTCACAGTGGAATAACATGCCAAAGGCAATGACATTGTAATATTATTAGAGAGAAAATGGTTGGCGTGATTTCGTATCGAAAAATTAAATCCACCCGGCTATTTTTGTTTAGAACCTGAACTTGGATTTTAAGATTGTTATTTAACAGATTATAGACTGTGTGATATAGATTTGGGTTAAATATAATTTTATTTTAATAATATTACTCCAGTTTCGTTTCTAGTTTATGGCAACTCTGATTCAATTAAATGGAATTTTATTTATTTATTTAGAAACAAAAAATGTATACATACATCCGCATAAACCACTTATGCAATTACTCATACATACATTAGGGTGAAGTGTGAAACTATTTTTGGATTTACAAAACAACCGCATGATCTTCAATTTGTGCTTTCGGTTCGAATATTTAAAATTTCCTAGAAAATCTTTGAGAACATTAAAAGTAGTTTATTCAATGTAATGTACCTTTTAAATAATCTGAGGATTTCACAGACCGAGGATTGATCGGAAATTGCTATTCTACATAATCCAAGGATTTCACTGATCGGAATATTTTAATGGTTCCAGTTGGTTTTCGCAAAACTCTGAACTGATAGACATTTTCCCTAGGTGTATATTTATATTCAGTGATGCAAAGTTATAGGAAGTCAAATTATAAAGTTTATGTGGAGTCCTTTGGCCCAGTTTCTTCAAAAGATTATGCGAAACACTCTAATGTAGCCACATGTCATGTGCTGAATATTATTTAATTTCATGCTGTTAATGCTGCAATTCCATTGTTGTGGCTGTTGCTTTTGTTTTCAAAAAATGCATCATATTTAAATTCCTCATGGAGGACAGAAAAGCCAGCGAGAGAGAGAGACTATACAAATGTATGTATGTATGGGGAATTGCACTAACCATAATGCAAAACACAGCGAATAACGTAATTTCCATATTAAACATGAGAATATATTTTTAATTCTGGGTTTCCTTTGGGCATGTAACATATTTATGTATGTACATATTGCATGAGTTAAGACAAAAGTTTAGAAGAAAACAAATGAAAGGGAAAACAAAAAAGAAGTGAGACCCTTTTGGCAAATTAAGTTCAAGAGAAATTCAATTTCAGTAATGAAAGTGAAATTATGATGTCGTTTAATTAATTAATTCATTTTCTTGACGTTAAAGATTCAATTCATTCATTCTTCTTCGACTTTAATATCGTTCGATAGCTTTAACATATAGAAAGGATATATATATATATATATATATATATATATATATATATTATATATACAGCATACAAATATTCTTCTTAAGTTTACATACTTCATTCAAGGGTGCTGGAGAAAACAGAAAGATATGTATTTAAAAACGATCTAAAGAACCGCGACATAAAAGAAATTTAAAATATTGCAATTTTAATGGAAAAACAGGATACAAATAGATTTTTTTATTTGTCCACTTGTTTTATTTCGATATGTAAGCAGTATTTGATTTAAACTGGCTTTGGTCATTATTTTCCTGTTGGTATTATGTTTTTCAAAGATAAAACAATTACAAATTCTTGAACTGCTTTCGTAAATAAACGGGCATTACTTTTATAGCACGAATGCGACCAAGAAAATATTTTTCAAAATTTAATAGTCAAAATGGTACCAATCAAACGGATGGAGCTGGGATAATAAAATTCGGTGTGTACATACCTCAAAACCCTTAGAAACGCCAAATAACCGATTTTTTTGAAATTCGTACATTTAATAGGTAAACGGGGAAAAGGGGATAAAAAAGGTACCAACAACACGGATGACGCTACAATAATGAAATTCGGTATGTATATTCGTTTTACAGCGCAAATCACTGATAAGAAGACATTTTTCGAAATTTGTAATTTTAAGGGATTAAAAGGGATACAAATTGTACCACAGCCCAGACCAAACAATTGGGCCTAGAATCATGAAATTCGGAACGGGCATTACTTTTACAGCACGAATGCGACTAAAAAATATTTTTCAAAATTCGTACTTTTTGTGAGTGAAACATTTTTAACCAACAACACGGCTGAAACTAGAATCGTGAAATTCGGTGTGTATATTCCTCTGACAGTGTAGACGCGAAACATTAACTGATTTTCAATATTTATACTTTTAAATTGAACTTGGAAAAAAGTGATTAAAATGGATACTGCAATACAATTGGATTGTATCAAATGTGTACTTTAAAGGGGGAAGCGAATCAAAAGTGGTGCAAATGGTACCAACCAAATTTGCGGATTTGGGATAATGATATTACCAAACAAAGTTTTCAGTTAGAATATGAAAAGAAATTCGGTGTGTACATTTCTCCGAGTTCATAAATTAATTTTTCGAAATTTGTATGTTTAAGGGCACAAGCGGTCATTATCCCCGGCAAAATAAAATGTTTGTTCCATTTATAAGTTCAGATTTCAAGTCACGCACCGGTAGAGAAGTTATGGTTTTAATTTTCACTTGGATAGGGACTACATAGGACGCGGAAAAGCATACATATTTTGTAGGTTTAAAGTGAGTATAAAAACATTTTAAAATCTGGAATTGCTCGAAAAGCTTACATATGTCAATTGGGTGAGAAGTTGTATTAGGTTTAATTTTACGTTTGTTTTGGAATATGGACTATACGTGTGTGGGTACCATATATGTATATCAATTTCCCCATTTCCGAATTTAAACTAAGTTTGGGAAAATAGTACTATATGTATAGTTTGAATAAATTCTTTAAGTCCCTTCCAGAGAGTGCAAATAATTCTTAATTCTACTTTATATGATTTTTTGCAGAAAATTTGTTTCCATTTTGTGCCTATAAAGTAAACTATTGACTACATATAAATTGTTTTTTTTTTTTTAATTTGTACAAGGTGTTTAAATCGTAGCGAAAAGTTAGTGTAAATATACCTCTAAATAAGTAGCGATTCTTCAAAAGTTGTAAGCGTTTTCGCTGAAAGTGATATCCTTGCACTAAGGCAATTTCAAAATATAAAAAAAACAGTTTGAATACCTATACAAAATACCATACTATTTTTCTGCGTACGAAGTAGCGGGTATTTCCTAGTTTAACATAACATAAGTTGGTATAATGGGACTAATATTTCAAAAATTGGTGTAAAAATAATAATGGTGCCTTCGGCAAATTTTGGAATTTTAGTAACAAAAAAAGTCAGCAATCATTAGTCGACCATAACGGACTTGTATTTATATACCCTCACTCTCAGACACCATATGCACAAAAGTTACAAGGACTTACATTGGACCGGATAATTTATGTGGAAGGTTCGCACATTGTAACAGCTTCCACATTTATAAAACAGCGGAAAAACATAATCAAACATCAAGACTTGGTGTTTGGATCCACGCTCCGGTATGCAAGTTATAAAGAAGTTAAATTTAGCTAGGATAGGGGCAATTGTGTGGGAGGTACTAGGAGGGACGTGAAAAAAGCTTAGATATTTTGAAGGTTTAGAGTGATTATAAAAACATTTTCAAATATAAACGAATAGAAGTTATATAGTGTCCGCCAAATAACTTTTTTTTGAAAATGCTATAAACAAAAAATACTGAATATTTTCTCAAATTTCTTTTTTATTTAAAAGTACAATCCTTCCGGTTAATAATGGAAAAAATTTTCATTAAAATAACTGCTGAGGGCACCCCACAAATAATAGTCCAACGGTTGAATAGTTGAAAAAAAAAGTTAGATGGCGGACCCTATATTTGCTTTATTTTGACCAAAGCTTTCGCCAAATTGTGTAGGAGGTACCAGAAGAGGCGCGACAATATCGTCTATATTTTAGGTGAATGCAATGTCTATAAAAACATTGCCGAGCATCAAATTTCGGAGTATTCCGACCATCCGTATATAAGGTATAACAGCTTTAATTTTTAATTTTACGTTGGATAGGGTGATTTGTGTGGGAGGTACTAGAAGGGGTGTGACAAACCCCTTTATATTATGTACTCTTAAAGTGATTATAAAAACTTTAGCGTATACCAAAATATAGCTGATTCCAAATACTCGTTTCTAAGTTACATTGGTTTTAATTTAATATAGGAATATGGGTAATTTGTGTGGGAGCTACCAAAAGGGGCGTGGCAATTTCGCCCGTCTTCTAACTTGAACTAAGTCTGGGAAAAATATTACGGCGTACAAAGTTTGAATTGTCCTTACCTCCTTTCGAGAATTATCGTGTGCTCCTGTCAGGCAGACGGACGGGCGGACATGGCTCAAAAAACTTAAAAAGTCATGAAACGGATTTAGTCCTAACAAACTTAGAGTCTTAAGTCCATACGACATCGCACACTTTCATAAACGATTTATTTGTATTTCTTGGGCTCTTTTTAGGTTCCGCGAAAACTGAACAATAAAATGTCTTTTGGGAAAAAATTAATTCAACTATTCGCTGATTATATGAATGAATTAAGTCTGTTCTCTCAGTGTATGGATATACGATATCATATTCTTTCGTATAGGCATGCATGTATTTATGTATATTTATTCATTCAGCTATTTACCATATGCCATTTATGAAAAAACAAATAATTTTACATGAGTTTGCTGGTGATAGTATCCACACGTGTACGTATGTCATCTGCGTGGGTCTATCACCATACATTGTGGTTTCATGTATCAGGAGAGCAAAACACAAAAAGCACCAGCACCGGTCTAATCTCATAGCTATGGCTACTGTTTCCCCATTTTTAGATGTGGTTATGGTGGTGTTGGTGTGTGACGACATCTAAACACACTCACTCTCACACACTCAACTTCCTCCGGTTGTTATGTTCCACCAGGATATTTACAAACAGACAGACAAACAACAGCCACTATCGATGATAAACACAAAAGCAAAAGGATAAATGACTGAATGATGTGAATATAACCAGGCGTCAGAGGTATTATTTTATTAACACTGGAGCAATGATAACACAACATGAAGGTATTCAATAAAGGAATCTAATCCAACAGTTAAGCATTCCATTGTGTGGTGCGCTGTGTGTGGATGGCATGTAATCACTTTAAAGGTAAATCACTCGTAAATATTGTGTTTGCAAATCATTTCAGAGGGTATTACTGGAGGATCATTAATAAACAGGTTGATGCATTTTGTGGTGGGTAATGAATGATGGCATCTTGGTCAGTTCAGTTATATCACAGAGTGGCACAGCAGTCGTACAGAACAAGACAAAAGATTGTCGCTTTTTGAAAATGAATTCAAATTTGGCAAACTTTTGTTTGCTTATAGTCAATATTATTTCAATTTTTTGGTTATGATTATTTATTATTCAATTATTCAATTTTTATTTTTAAACAATAACAAAAAATAAAAAAGTGATAAATTAAATTAAAGTATATTTTTAAAGAAATATATTTTAGTGGGAAAAAAAAAATATTTTAAATTTATTACTCAAAATTTATTTATTTTTATTTGTTATTATTGTTTAAGATATAAAAATTTTAAAAATTAAAAAAAAAATAATGTAATTAATTTTAAATTAAAAAAATATTTTATTTTTTTAAATATTTTTATATTTTTATTTAAAAATTTATAAATTTTCAGTGTAATTTTAATTAAATCTATATTTTATTCAAATACCACTGAAATAAATAATTTAAGCAAATATAAAAATTTTAAATATAAATATAAATATATTAAAAAAAAATATTTTTTTGTTTAAAATATTTTATTATTATTTAAATTTTTTTAAGTTCTTTTTTTAAATATTTTTATTTTGCAGTATTTAATTATAATAATTTACTTCTTATTATAATATAACATATATTTTTTGTTTTCACATTTTTACTAATTATAAATTCTCTTTCTTTTTTTCTTTTAGGGTATGGCCAGCGGTCTAACAGACACCTCCAACCTCTACTATAGCAACCACAACAACCTTTTACCAAACCGATCCTTTAGACAATTTAATGCATATATTAAAAGAAATCAAAAACAATAAAATTCGAATAGAGACAAGTAAATGAATTATCTTTAAGCAAAAAACAACAATAACTAAATAATTGTATTTAGGAAAAAAGGGGAAAAAATAGCGAAGAAGAATAAAACAGCACGAAACTAATTCAAATTGAATTTAAGAAATAGTGAATTTTCCAAATTTTAAGAGTGGAAAATTATTATTCTCGAAAACTCTCTGTGTAAAAAATTTAACAAGTTTTTTAGTTTTATTTAAAAAGAAAATGAAAAAACAAAAATTAGTAATTGAGAATCATATTTAACAGAACAACAAAAAACTTCTTTTCTAATTATTTTTTATAAATAAACTAAATAAATTTTAAATCTACTTAGTATGAAAACATAAATTTTATGTAAAACATAAAAGGATAATTTACTTTAAAAAACTTAAAAAATATATATGAAATTTAAAGAGAAAAAAAATTAAAAAAAAACAACAAAAAATTAAAACATTCCTCATTGATTTTATGTGCATTTTGTGTAAATATTAATATATTCTTTTTTATATATTTTTTAAATCTTTACAATGCGTTCTTGTAAAGATGGATTTATATAAAATGAAGCTGATGAATGTTGTTACATTAATAAACTCAAATAACTTTCTTTAATTCATATAAATTATTTTATCTTTGTTCAAACTAATACATATATTTAATGTTTTTAAAAATACTGTCTGGAGCGTTGCAGAGGCAATAGCCTCAAGTGTTGTTCGAATAAATTGATATAAATCATCCAAATTTGTTGTTTTTTAAACTTCCTGTTTGCAATAGCCCCAAGAGGAATAAATCAAGTGCAGCAATGTCAGGACACCTTTAGGGACAACGAAATGTAGAGTTTCTTGGAATCAGCTTTTTTACTACGTAACAAGTAGCATCATCTTCTTGAAACCGTACAGAGTAAGAAAATATTCACTTTCATCGAAGTTCTGTAAAGAAATACTCTTTCATCAGTTGCTATATTATATGTAGACACTGTTTTATTTCTTGTTAATGTAGTTGTTAAAAAATAAAACAAAACATTTTTTTTCGATTTTGTTCTAATTTTTACAGATGTGAGGATTCGGTGATGATTTCAAAAGAAATTTAAACTAAATATAAAATTAAATGTAACTAAAAATAAACTAATAACAAATATGTAACAAGTTGCACAAATTGTTAGATTCTTATTCTTAAATGTTATTCTTATTCTTAATTGTTATTCTTATTCATAATTGCTACTCGTATTCTTAACTGTCCATTTACATAGTCCTTAAACACATCAGTATTAATGTTATCACTTTCCCAAAATTATAATATTCTCAAATTTCAAATCACCATAATATTTGAATATATTTGTGGCGCAAAATGAGCTATATGATTTAAATGGTTTAAAACTTTTTTATTTATGCGATTATTATATTTTTTTAAAGCTTTGAAAAATGATGTCAATTTTTTGCTTCGCACGTACGCGCTCGATTTAACATATTTTATATAACAGAGATTGAGGCACAATGCACTTAAGTGGGTGTGATTGTCGCTGATTAACTGCTCTGCGATTTTCCGTAGCCCAAATCCTGCAGTTTTGCTTGTTGACATACCCATTTAATAGGAAATGGGCTTCATCGCTCATTACCAACTTGTGAATATTGTGAATTGTGAGTATTGGTTTGAAAAATAAAATGCAATTATTTTTGTACGTTGTTCGGTCGTGTAATGATACATAATTAATTCCTCAAGTCTCCTTCACAAAATAGTAAAAAAAAAACAAAGAAAGAATAATAAGCTACCCTATAAAGGTAATAAAAAATCGGCGGCCGATTTCTTATTACCTTTACTTGTTTTATATTTGCCACGCTTCCTCTCCTCTCCATTTGTAGTTCCATATGTGTATGTATCCAATTTAAACTGAGTAGATTCGTGTAGAGTATCGAACTTTTATAAAAAAATCGGCAAGGAATATTGTGTTCAAATCAGTCGCAGATTTTTTATTATAATCATTTTTTAATATCATCATTTCCAATCTCTTATAAGGTAATCCTTAAATTACAAAAAAGAATTGTAATCTTTATGTGTTTATAATTTTGTTAACTTTTTCAAATTTTGTCAACCTTTCTTTACGGAAATTTCAGGAAGAAATATATATTTTCAACCTTTCGAAATAAAGATTTTAATGCAAAATCAGCATGTATTTTAGATCAAAGACATGTATGTATAGTAAAATCTGTTTTTAAAGTAAAAAAGTAATATTTAAGTTGTTTTAGCAATGTGTCAGCTAATATGATAGGAGTCAAAATCCAAAAAATGCGATATCCTAATTTTTCTTTTTACTTTGATCACTTGTCTAATTTAAAAACGTTAAAAAATAAAAAATATAGGGTGGACCATTTAACATTTTACATTTGAACTACCGCTTACTTTGACTTTGAAAGGTAGAATAACATTCATTTTTATTTTCAGGTTTATGTTTGACATTTGCAAATTGGGACGCTGTACGCTCGAACAAAATTGGAAATATTAAAAACTTACTTCTAAAGTATTGAATCTTTAATGCAAACTGTAAGAAATTTACTTGGAAAAATTTCGTGTTTTCAGATGAAGCTCATTTTCATGTCGGTGGCTATGTCAGTAGGCAAAATTGTCGCATATTGGGTTCAGAGAAGCCACACGTGACTATTGAAATGCCAATGGAACCACAACGAGTCACTGTTTGGTGTGGATCATTGGACCATGTACTGAAAATGGGGTCATCGGATGAGGTACTGCCGAGTCAGACGTGGCAGTCATATGATTGATATTATGTTCCATTTGGGCTTTGGGGTTTCCCGGACTTTTTTCATTTCCCGGGAAAACGGGACTGGAAAGTTTCATTCCCGGGATTCCCGGGAATATTTATTTTAGGTATGTCCAATATGATTTAAAATGTCAACCTTTAGTAACTGGTGTGTTATTTTAACCTATTAACGGTTTCGCAAAAATGGGCACTTAGCGAATTTAAAATGTTCTTTTTGTAGTAATAAACAAATACCCATTATTATTGTCAGTAATGTAAATATATGAATTTTAAATATATCTAAAATTTCGAATTAATATAGTAAATGTAAAAAATGCTCAAAATAATCAATAAAATATGTATTTAATATTTCCCGTATTCCCGGGAAATTAAAATTTTTTTCCTGGGAATTCCCGGGAAATTTTGGTCGATTCGGGAATTCCCGGACTCCAAACCCTATTTCCATTATTAAATGACCAAGTTCAACCTTTCCAATAAAACCAGAAATTTAATAAAATTAGTACTTTCAGATAGCCGATTTTAATTTAAAAATTTAAATGGCCCAACCATTTATTAATTAAAATAAAAGCTAAGCACTAAACTGAAGTATAATAGATAATGCGTGGCACCAATTTTGGATATCGAAATGTGAATAAAATTCCGAAAGCAGAGACAAAAATAACAAATTTTAATACTCAGCTTTTCATTTTTGAACACCAACACTTTGGGAACTCTAAATTATTTTAAGGTTTTAGGAAGTGTAAAAAGTCCTTTCAAATTTTTAAACTTCATTATGAGCCATACTATTCTACTATTCATATCCAAATTTCATCATTCTGTTGTAATTATTTAGATCTGTTTTAAATACATACTAGTGTCCTTTTTATAATTTTACATCATCAAATTAATTGTTGGTCAAACTGACGCATTAGTGGCCAATCTGTCTCAATAGCACTCCCACATATTTGTTACGATAAATCTATCAATTTTTAAAGGACATGTATTCATAATAAAGTTATGTCCTGCTTAATAAATGATTAAGATAGAAAATAAATCGATAATGAAATGAAATACCAAAAATTTTAATGAGGATAAAATTATCCAAACCAAGGTTTACCGAATTTTAATACATCTCGTAAAACGGACAAGCTCTTGTCTATGTTCTGCTAAGACCATTTATATGGTTGAGGAATTCTTCATTCATCTCTACGCCATAACATTCATCATTTCTACCGCTTCGAAATCCCACGTAAATACCTTGATAATTAATGATCCTCCAGTAATACCCTCTGAAATGATTTGCTTACACAATATTTACGAGTATTTACCTTTAAAGTGATTACATGTCAACCATACGCAACACACCACTCAAAGGAATGCTTAAATGTTCGACATGAATCCTTTATTGAATACCTTTATGTTGTGTTATCATTACCCCGGTGTTAAATGAGGTAAACCTCTGAAATCTGTATATCGTAACGCCATTCGGTCTTTTGCTTTTGTGTTTATCATCGGTATTGGCTGCTGTTCGTCTGCCTGTTTTGTAAATATCCTGGTGAAGCATAACAACCAGGGGAAGTAGAGTGTGTTCATTTATGTGTGTGTGGATGTCGTCAGATACCTACACCATCCAACCGATATCGAAATCTAAAAATAGGGAAACAGCAACCATAGCGACAAACGCGAGATTAGACTGGTCCCGGTGCTTTTTGTGTTTTGCTCTCCTGATACATGAAACCACAATGTATGGTTCCACACAGATGGCATGCACGTACATGTGTAGATACCAACACACACGTTTGTTTATTCATAAATGGCATATGGTAAATAAACTGTAAATAGATATACATACATTGCACATACTCGTCTATACGACCTCATCGGTATGTTTGTTTTGTAAGGATATTGTATCATATCTTCATACACTCAGAGAACTGGCTGGATGAATATATAATGAATTTATTCATAGATCCAGTGAAATGTTGAATTAAAATTCTCCCCATGATATATTTCTTTGTGGCAATAGAACTTTGAATACACTGAAATTAAAATACATCATTAGAACAGAAAACCTTCTTGGTTGGAATGAAATGTTTCTATACCACAGTGAAACATTTTACGTTGTATAAATGAAGCTCTACGTTGGCGCAAAAACAATGACACGTATGATTGATGCAATATAATATTTAATTGAGAGAATGAGGCTATTTCTTTCAGTGTAGGATCAATGCAAAAAATACGAAAATATTGTTTCGTTTATCAAATTGAGCGAAATTCTCACAGTGTGTTCTTTTATATGAGCCTGGGTTGGAGTATGAGTGTAATGATAACGAATGCTACTTTTCATTGTTGGTTGTCGATTTTTTCCTCTGTGTTCTGGTTTCCAAATGAATGAATCGCATTAATTTGCATTAAGTCCAAACATCACAACTCCAGTTCAGAATTTTATATAAGGGGTGGTCCAGTTTTAGGTTTAATTTAAAAATAATAATAAATTTTAATCAATATCTGCTCTCTAAAAGTGTCTACAATCCACTGCTTGCTTGTTTCAGAACCGGGTTTCACTCAAATGTGACAAGATTGGCACTTTTTAAGGCTAGACTTGGACTTTGCGATAAGAACATAATAATAAACAAGTAAGGAAAGGCTAAAGTCGGGCGGGGCCAACTATATGACACACTCCACTTTCTATCCCATTACAATTCTATTCGGTAAAAAAGTGAAATCGGGAAGGATTTTTGTATCCTGAAAAAATATGTGTTACAGGTGTTTCTAGTTGGATTATAAAATGTTGTGTCAAATTTAAAGAAAATCTTGTACTATATATGGTTTCTAGAGCGGAAAAAGTCAAACCTGGAGCGACATTTGTATGGTGGCTATATCTAAATCTGATTGGCAGACGGACAGACAGACGGACATTGCTAAATCGACTCAGAAAGTGATTCTAAGACGATCTGTATAATAAACGATGGGTCTAACTTGTTTCCTTTTGGATGTTACAAACAAATGCACAAAGACATAATACTCTCGTGGAGTGTATACAAATTTTTAAAATTATAAGAATATAAAGAATAATTTTGAGTCACCCTGTACAACAACATTTTGCTCGCTTAACCTGCCCAGAAAAATGCATGGTTTGGTTAATTTATTTTGTCTTGAGTTTATACAAAAATTAAAACAGCGCAACATTTAATTAAACCAAATTAAAATTTAAATAAAATTAAATTTACAAAAAAACTTCAACGTTTTTCTTTCTTAGTTTTTTAAGAAGTGTGGGTGTTCATGGGTGTTCCAATTCCAAGTTTTTCTTTTACAATTGTCTACTCCTTGTAAAACAACGTTACAAATCCATCGAGCATAAGTAATAAAAACCCACTTTAATTATAAAAATACTTGATTAATTTTCTCACAATTCTCACTCCGTTAAAATATGAATGCTACCGTTGCATCTTGCCACACTTACTATCGTTACGTAACACTTTATGTACTTCTTAGTAGTCCGCTAAGTTTAGTGAAACCTCAGTATTTCTACATCCCCGTGCGCCTCATTATAAAACGATTACTTGGGGATTATGCGAAGAATAATGAGCTTTCTTCAATCTTAAAATACTGCAATGGAGTACTGGGTAAAGACACCAAAGAGGCGAATGAATGTTGTCGTGGTAAACGCAGTGCAATAAATCTCTCACAAAGTCGTGGAAGTTGTACGCGAATTATTATGTTGCAGCAACTTCAGTTGATTGATTGGTTGCTATGGAAATGTGAAACAGATAAAATGTGATTCAAATAATTGTCTGCATCCTTTATGGATGTAGATTATGTTTGTTTCACCACATAATTCCTGGTTCTTGCCAACAATAATACAATATATTATTTTTCCACATACATGACCTATTAAATATATATGAAAATGTTATTATGTGTATAGTTGACCTGTTTGATTTTAATGGTTTGTATTATTGTCCGACTTAAGGTCTCAAGTAAATGAAAACAAGATATTGTTTGTTTATTATTTTATTTTTCAATTTTGTTCCCGATATTTCGAACAACTTCGTCGATCATCCTCAAGGGCGTTACCATTTTAAAAAACAAAACGATCCTTCCACTTTCACAAGTTTTTGTCAATATATATGAAAATATATTATTAAAATAAATATGTTAATCGCATTTTTCAATTTCACTGTTTTACACATTTCCAAAATTTGTTTAAAGTTCTATATTCACAATTCAAACATTACGCCGAAACACCAGGTCATTACCGATTGACAACATGCCCATTAGACCACAAAAATTCCAAAAAGCCACAACATCTGCTGTATGTGCTCAATTGACTCTCAACATAAAATTTTATTAAATAATATTTTCACTTTAGTTTTTAGTTTTTGGTTGGAATTAAATTTTAGTTTCGCCACAAAAGTACAAACTCTCATATACAGAGCCAATGACAACCGAAAGTCATTGAAACAAACTATAAATGAGCGCGCAGAAATGTGGAATTTAATAACATTAATAAAATGAGCAAACTATGCATATCGTTATCATTTGGGTGTGAAATGTGGGTGAACTAAACAACATTTTCAGTCGGAAGCTCTGACGCACCATGGTACGTGCGTCAGAGCTACGTATGCTTAATAGCACAACTAGTTGAGAAGTTTGTGAATCATACGCAGCATTGGCCAGACGATTCTGTACACAATCTCTCTCAATAATGTGATATCGTGACCACGTATAAATGTGTATTTGTATTTGGTTAAATGAAACTGATTTACGTCAAAAATCTCAATTAATGTTTTTAAAGGGTGACTTTTTAAAAGCTATAGGAAAGTTTTTCAACAAAACAAACACATAAAATTCAGAAAAATGCATGAAATCTTTATTTGAATCGATAGTACGGTCCATATAATTTAATGTTTGAAGATTATTTCATGCAAATGTTGACCTTGACTGCGCCTCAAATGGTCCATCCGCTTAGTCCAATTTTGGCATACTCTTTCCAACATTTCGGCCGATATCTCACGAATAAATGCTTCAATGTTGTCTTCCAATGCGGCAATTGAAGCGGGTTTATCTGTATAGACATGAGCTTTAACATAGCCCCACAAAAAATAGTCTAAAGGCGTTAAATCGCACGATCTAGGCGGCCAATTGACCGGTGCCGAACGTGATATAAAATGTTCACCGAACTCGCCTCTCAATAAGTCCATTGTTGCGCGTGCTGTGTGGCATGTGGCACCGTCTTGTTGAAACCACATGTCATGCAAGTCAAGCTCTTGCATTTTGGGCAAACAAAAGTTGGATATCATCTCACGGTAGCGCTCACCATTCACAATCTTTGAAGAAGTACCAATGATGCCACCAGCCCATAAACCGCACCAAACTTTGACTTTTTCTGGATGCATTGGTAGCTCTTGCAATGCTTCTGGCTTATATTCACTCTAAAATCGATAATTCAGCCTATTTACGTACCCATTGAGCCAAAAATGAGCTTCGTCGCTGAACACAATTTTTCGGTAAAAAAGTGGAAGATGAACTTTCTTAACAGAGCACGCATTTTGCTAATAAAATTCAATAATTTGCAAGCGTTGTTTGTTTGAAAGACGATTCGTGGCTAAATTATTACCAAATTTACCAAAGAATAAATTTCGATAACTTCATTTATTTTGCACGTGTATGTGGTCAGCGTAATGTAAACAAATAATTTCTAGCGATCAAATTTCGAAATATCAAATTATGTTGCGTGACGACGTAGTCAGACCGATTTTCACGGTTCTAGCTGCAATACTTTTTTAATTTTTTGGTTTTTCTCGCTCTCGAGTCTCGTCGAGTCTCTGGATGGTATGGCACATACAAAATTTCATGTTTCTAGCTAGTGTCGTTTAGTCAGGACGAAGGTTCCATGTTTATTGCTTTTTGCCCCATTTTACCTCATAAAAATACGAAGCCGAGTCTCCCTCATATTTGTGAACTATCCTGCAAATTTCACGACCTTGACTTCTGCCATGTCAGTCAGATATAAATATATTAATTGGAAATTATTTACTTTTCTATACACGATTTGAATATTATGCTGTTTTCTTCCAATAGCTATTTCCACCAGCAACACGATCAAAATGTTTGTAGGTGATTTGTTTAACTATTTTATCCTAACCAATCATTCCATATAAAATCGCTCATTTTTTGTTAAATATTCTGTGGCCTCTTATTTATAATCTAGAGTAAAACAAGTAAGGAAAGGCTAAAGTCGGGCGGAACCGACTATATGATACACTCCACTTTCTATCGGAATACAATTCAATTCAGTAAAAAAGCGAAACGGGAAATTTTTTGTATGTATCCTAATAACAGGCTAATATGACCTGGTCCAATTTGTCAAATCGAGAATAATATTTGTATCGGGGCTATATCCAAACAAGTGAGTAACTTTCACAATAAGTTCTTCTAGTTGAAGTATAACGTGTTATGCTCAATTTTAAGAAATTCACTGAAAATACGCAGTTTCTGGGGGAACGAAATTTGTACGAGAGCTATATGTAAATCTGAACCGATATGACACATTTTTACCACAGGTGTTTTCTGTTGAAATATAAGATTTTTTGCGAATTTAGAAGAAAATCTGTTAAAATATGTGGATTATAGAGCGGAAAAATTCTAATTGGGAGCGAAATTTGTATGGGAGCTATATATAAATCTGAACCGATCTAACACATTTTTACCACAAGTGTTTCCAGTTGAAATATAAGGTCTTTTGCGAATTTAGAGGAATATCTGTTAAAATATGTGGATTCTAAAGCGGAAAAATTCAAATTGGGAACGAAATTTGTATGGGAGCTATATATAAATCTGAACCGATCTAACACATTTTTACCACAGGCGTTTCCAGTTGAAATATAAGGTGTTTTGCTAATTTTGATGAAAATCTGTTGAAATATGTGGTATCTAGAGTGAAAAGGGTCAAATCGGGAGTGAAATTCGTATGGGGGCTATATCTAAATCTGAACCGATTTTCTTCAAATTAAATACAATACAATATGTCCTTGTAATGTAAACAGTGTAATTGAAATAAATGTTATTGATAGCTTTTTCAGTTTGGATTTAAAACAAATTAATAGGTTCCATAATCGTTTAAGTAAAATCTTAGATCTTATATTTATAAGTCATGATATTAAATTTGAAATATGTACATCCTTAAATCCATTTTGTGATACTGATATGCATCACATTCCTTTGGAAGTTTCTTTAGAATTTTATGTGTTCAACAAAGTTTGTAATTCTCCTTTGTCTTTCGATTTTAAAAAATGCAACTTTAACATTATCAATAGGTTGATTGAAGATGTTAATTGGAGTTCTCTTTTTGATAATAGTAATATCTCCGAATGTTACGAGAAGTTCACTGTATATATCAATCAAATAATGTCTAATGATATACCCCTTTTAAAGCAGAAAATTCATAAATTGCCATGGTATACTAAAGGTCTAAAAAGCTCAAAAACCAGCGAAATAAGTATCACAGGCTTTACAGAAGTACTTTACGGTTGGAATTTAAGGCAATGTTTGATAGATTCTCAAGAGAGTTTATTTTTTTAAATAAGTTTTTGTACCGTCAGTACATATTAAATTTGGAGACTAGTATTAAGAGGAATCCTAAATCATTTTGGCTATATATAGATTCCAAAAGAAGTAAATCTGAATATCCCGTGAAAATGTTCTTAAATGATGACGTGTCGAATTGCACGGCTGACACTGTTAACTTGTTTGCAAATTTCTTCAGTAGTAATTTTGTGGCAAATGATAGTCGTATCATTTTTAACCACAATACAAATTCGTTTCTTGACTTTGGTTTTATTCAGCTAACTAAAGACGATATTCTTTTTGGTATTTCAAAGTTAAAACCTTCTTATAAATTAGATCTTGATGGGTTTTGTGGTTTCTTCTTAAAAAGTTGTAATTTTTCGTTATTTGTCCCTCTATTACTCTTGTTCAATAAATCTAATAATAAGAAAAAGTGGAAAGTTGCTTATGTAACTCCAATTTATAAATCTGGAGGTAAGGATAATGTAGCAAATTATAGGCCCATATCTAAAATAAGTAATATAGCAAAAGTGTTTGAGCATATCGTTTTTGAAAAATTGTATTTTGCTGTCAAATCTGTAATTTCCCCCTATCAGCATGGTTTTATTCGTGGTAGATCCACAGTTACTAATTTAGCAGTATTTTCTCAATATTGTATTTCTAACTTTGAAAATGGATGTCAAATTGATACAATATACACTGATCTCTCCAAGGCTTTTGATAAAGTGTCTCATCCAGTTCTTATTAGCATGCTTTTTTCAATTGGAATTCATTCAAAATTTTTAAATTTTATTATTTCATATTTGTCAAATAGATGTCATTTTGTATCAATTGATTCCGTTAAATCGTATGTTTATGTTGCTACTTCAGGGGTCCCCCAAGGTAGTATTCTTGGACCATTGTTTTTTGTGTTATTTATAAATGATATTTGTTCGTGTGTTAAGTGGTCGAAAGTTTTACTGTATGCTGATGATCTAAAGATATTTTTGAGAATAAATTCAATAATAGATGCACTTCGTCTGCAGTGTGATTTAGAGAGCATTGAACGATGGTGCTCTGAACATTTTTTGGAAATAAATATCTCAAAATGCTTTAAAGTGTCGTTTTATAAATGTAGAAACCCTGTTTTTTACGACTATTACCTTAATGGGCGCCAATTAAATGTGGTAGATAAAATAATTGACTTAGGAGTTGTATTTGATTCGAATTTATCTTTTGTAAGTCACATTAACTCAATAGTCCCAAAAGCGTACTCTTTGCTTGCCTTTATCAAAAGAAATTGTAAAGATTTTTCAGATCCCTACACTGCTAAGTTAGTTTATTCGTCTTTAGTAAGATCCAAATTGGAATATGAATCTTTTATTTGGAATCCTTATTATGCGTCTCATTGCTCTAGACTTGAAAGAATTCAGAAAAAGTTTATTAATTTTGCTCTCAGATCTATTAACTTTTTTCATCCTCATCCCTCATATGAGGACAAATGTAGGTTAATTCATCTAAAAACTCTTGAGAATAGAAGGATTACATCATCATTGCTCTTTATTTATAAGTTAGTGGCTGGTCATATTGACTGCCCGGGTTTGCGTGAGCTTTTAAATTTCCATGTTCCGCCTCGACCTTTACGTCATTTTAATGTTTTTTGTATACCTATTCATAGAACAAATTATTCTCTGCATGAACCCATCACGCGAGCATTAAGAGAGTTCAATAATATCTCCAATTTCAACCTTGATATTAGTGATACGTTAGCTAATTTTGTTAATTATTTAGATTTAATATATTTTTAGTTTTTAAGCTTAGTCTGTAAGGAAAATGTTATTTCCATAGACTTGAATTAATAAATAAATAAATAAATAAATAAATAGCGTTCGTTCTTGTCCCGAAAAACTTAATTGTGCAAAGTTTCGTGATTACAACAATAGATGGACAGACAGACGGACATTGCTAAATCGATTCAGAAAGTGATTCTAAGCCGATCGGTATAATTAACAATGGGTCTATCTCCCTTCGTTTTGGGTGTTAAAAGCAAATGAACAAAGACATAATACTCTCGTGGAGTGTATAAAAACTCGTAATATTTGAAAATCGCATTTTAATCTATATTTATAATTTAAACGTTTTGCTTAATGCTATGTACTAATATTAGAATCATATCAAATAATTTTAACTTTTAGCTATTTACATATTTTAAATACTAAATTAAAGAATTACATTCTTCATCTAAAAAAATCACAATGAAACGAAATTTTTTGAGTTTTTGGTTAAGAAATTTCCAATATCTGAAACCTCTGTAGGACACTTTCCCTTTCGCATTCTTCAAGTTGCGAACGATTGGCCTTTGAATCGACCCATTGTCTCGAGCAGCTGGGTATGCTGTGTAAATAGCTGGAGGTAATGGTGAAAAAACTAAATGTATCGACTAAATTCAAGACTTCGGAGGCGAGAGGCTCCGTAGGGTCGTCCACATCCATAGGTTCAAAGCCGGTGGCAACGGCGGCTTCACTTAACAACGAAGTGCAATGCGAAACGGGAGTCATGTTGATATGATTTTCACTTTGAATAGGCTGCAGCGTGTAATAACTGACGTACAGTTGAGCAGAGAATGATGTTGAAGATGTAAATTCGTGAGAGTTTTATAGCAGTGTCAAGAGGTGTGTGAATGCAGGTAAGTTTAATCACCTGACAAAAGGTTGGAAAGAATTCATTGGCACAGGTAAACTATTGAGTGCTCAATTGGATAATATTTTAGTGTAATACCCTGATGGTCAATTAACGCGGCTTTACAAAGTCATTAATATGACCACCTGTGTTTGGAAGCATTATTTGTGTGTTTACTTTATATTCGTTAATTCCTTATTTGGAATTTTTTAATCCGATTCGAAGAATATATAATGTAAAAGCATACGTTTTGTTGAGTTGATGGAATAAGTCATATTAGCCTTTAACAATTACCTACTCATATGGACTTTAAGACAATTTCGCCTTTCCTATTGGCGATTTGTCGAATTACAAATATACATGTCTAGATTAGTTAAAAGAATGACAAAATATTTGTCTAATCCCTAGTATATGGCTCATATGAAGGAGCCAAATATGTACGTTTAAGACGATGGCAATTTTGATTTCGACTCAAGTTTTTGTTTCCAATAAAAAAATTTTACTGGAGATTCTACTACTTTTACTATAATACTAATAATATAATAATAAATAATACAAATATTTTGATAATAGCAAGCATGCTAAAGAAGAAATAAATGGATATTTGCTAAAATTATTATATAAAATTATTTTGTTTTATTTCTAACGAAGGAAACTATGATTACTAGAAAAACATCTATAGATACATGTAGAAATTTTCTAGATAACCCCATATCCCATTAAAAAGATAAAATCAAAAAAAGCTTCCTTTTGCTGGCGCGATAACATCACATTAAAAATAAAAAATAATTTATTTTGTTTTATATTCCTGGTTGGAGAAAATCTTCAAAAATAAGAAAATGTTAACACAAGGGTGTGTCGAAAACAAAATATTTTTATCATAAGGTAATTTATTTTTTTAACTTTTTTAGAGCTATGAGGTACATATATATATTTTCTAATTTCAACCAAACTGCTTCTAGTTTTAAAGAAAATTGTAAATTCCAAAAAATATTTTTCTAATTTGTTTCTTATACATATTTTTTCGACAGCAATCATATTTATAATTGTTGTGAATTAAGTACGAAATTTATGGAGCGTCTTTGTTATTAACAAAATTTATTTTGCAAAAATTGAAAAAATCTTGTTTATTAAAAATATAAAAATAAATAAGAAATGTATATTTTTTGAACATATCACAATTGGCAAAAAATATTCTCCAGAAAGGTACGCCTTGCTCGAAAAAAAGTTAAAAAAATATTGTTTCTGACTTGTATTAGTAAACGAAAATATAAACAGATGAAGAAGTCCTTAGCGTACCTTAGTTACAATGATGATGTAAAGTTGAATTCATGTTTTATTAACTTTTTTTATTTTTAAAGACCACTTTTTCTTGAAATTTAACTTCATGGAGCAATGATGCATGTACTCTCTTGTGACATATTTTTTGTTACAACAATAACAAACGCCAATAATATGAATTAAGAATAGATAATAAATTTCAATTTAGCTCACAATTTTGATTTGCTTTCATTGACCGTTCTAGTTTTGCATGTCCTGTAATGTATATATTTATGTCACATCACGCTCCACATTGTAGGTTGTAAAAACGGTTTATTTTCTCGCCAAATTGTAAAATAATCTAAAAATAGTCCAAATCATTAAAAAAAAGTTTTGTCAACAAATTACGAAAAAATGGCTTCTATTTCGTCAAGTCACATCACCGTCTTTAGTAGCTAATATTTTAGGACAATGTAGTTCAATTCTTTTCTTCTTTTTAGTAATTATAGAACTTCTTACACAAACATATACAGAAGTAAAAATAAGTGTTTTGTTATAGTTCGGCTCAAGGTCCTTGCAAATAAAAAAGGCGTGATACCAGCTGAGTTGGTATAAACTTTTACAGTGGACAGCCGTATATTTTGTATTTTTATACACTCCACGAGAGTATTATGTTTTTGTGCACTTGTTTATAACACCCAAAGGGAAGGAAGATATACCCATTGTTAATTATACCGATCGAGTTAGAATCACTTTTTGAATCGATTTAGCAATGTCCGTCTGTCTGTCCGTCCATCTATTTTTGTATCATTGTATTTTTGTAATCACGATACAGGTCGCAATTTTAGCCAGAACCAAACGAAACTTTGCACAACGAAGTTTTTCGGGACAAGGACGAACGCTATTTAATATGAAGAAAATCGGTTCAGATTTAGATATAGTCCCAATACGAATTTCACTCCCGATTTGACTCTTTTCACTCAAGATACCACATATTTGCTTCAAAATTGCAAAACGTGGTAAAAATATGTTAGATCGGTTCACATTTAAATATAGCTCCCATACAAATTCCGCTCCCAATTTAAAATTTTCCTCATTATGTGAATTATTATTTAACATTTAACAGATTTTCTTCAAAATTGGCAAAACATCTTATATTTAAACTAGGAACACCTATGGTAAAAATAAGTCAGATCGGTTCAGATTTACATATAGCTCTCATACAAATTTCGCTCCCCCAGAAACCGCGTATTTTCAAAGAATTTCTTAAAATTGAGCATAACACGTTATATAGGGTCCTAACGTTTTTTTCAACTATTCAACCGTTGGACTATTATTTGTGGGGTGCCCGAGGCAGCCATTTGAATGAAACTATTTTCCATTATTAACCGGATTGTACTTTCAAATAAAAAAAGAAATTCGAGAAAATTTGATTTGAACTGGGATATTGTCCTGGCTCAAGACCATTTTGCATCTATATTTAATAGAATGCAAATTTATTTACAAATGGCATGGTGACATTTATTACTTGGCTGCAGACTACCACGATCATGATTTCGACCATGTCAAAAGTCTTTTCAAGTGGCTTCGCAGCGACTTTTCAAGTGGCTTCGCAGCGAGAAAATATTCAGTATTTTTTTATAGCATTTTCAAAAAAAAAAAGTTATTTTGCGGACCCTATGCTTCAACTGGAAGAACTTATTGTGAAAGTTAGTCACTTCATTTGGATATAGCTCCGATACAAATATTCTTCTCGATTTGACTAATCGAACCAGGTCATATTAGCCTGTGATTAGGAAAAATACAAAAATTCTTCCCGTTTTCACTTTTTTACCGAGTTGAATTGTATTCGGATAGAAAGTGGAGTGTCATATAGTCGGCCCCGCCTGACTTTAGCCTTTCCTTACTTGTTTTTACTTGTTATTCACCCCTTCGAAGTGTGTATATGTATCCCATTCCGCAAAAAGTTTAACTTTTTAAATTACTTTATGACAATACTTATATTGTTTTTTTTTTAATTGGGAAAAGTATTCGTAATGTAGAAAAGTACATGTTTAAAAAAATTATCAAAAACCGACAGAAGTTCCAAAATTTGTGTGTGATTTCAGAGAATGTTATGCATATTATATTATATATATATCACATCTTGGGATAGGAGCTAGCAATTAGGCGGCAACCATTAATATAATAAGTGTCTTCAATAAAATACAGCCTGACCAATGCGTCTGAGACACGGAAAATTTTAGCTCCGCCACTGCGACCAATTGAATAATATAATATTCCACGCTGACAGACATTCAGCTTGGAATGGCAAAGTGCTTCATTCGATTTTAAGATCCCCGTGACCCTGTTGTCCTACGTGTTGAGAGCCTAGTATGTTCTTATGTTTTCTCTGATATTCACAGATTCTATACAATGGAAATAATGAAGAAAGTACATGTATCATTCTCGAAAGTCGGGTAAGGCTGTAGAAAAGACAGCTCATATTTCCTGCTTGAAATTTTAAAAACAGTAGTTGTTATTGAACCACCACATAGAGAACGGTAACCAGGGCAGCAACCATTAATATAATACGTGTCTTCAATAAAATACAGCCTGACCAATGCGTCTGAGTCACGGAAAATTTGAGCCATTGCGACCAATTGAATAACATAATATTCCACGCTGACAGACATTCAGCTTGGAATGGCAAAGTGATTCATTCGATTTTAAGATCCACCTGACCCTGTTGTCCTATGTGTTGAGAGCCTAGTATGTTCTTATGTTTTTTCTGATATTCACAGATTCTATAATATGAAAATAATGAAGAAAGTACGGGTATCATTCTTGAAAGTCGGGTAAGGCTGTAGAAAATACAGCTTATATTTCCTGTCTGAAATTTTAAAATCAGTAGTTTTTTGTGGACCAACACTTAGAGAATGGTATGTACACCGAAAATGGGAAACCAAAATTAATAAAACTGAACAAGTTTATCAACACGCATTTTTAAGTGCATATTAGCAAAAAAGTTCTTAGTACAAAATATTTACAGTTTAATCAGTATTTTGTTTATGTCACATATGATTCCCTTTCATAGGGAAATATTTAAAAACACAACCCTCTCTGATTTATATAATATGTGTTTTTACTAATAATTCGCTCATACTTAAAAAAATGAGAAAGCGGCAGTTTTGAAGGAAAGGGCAAAGAATTCACCAATTTTTGTCAGAAGAGAATACGCTAGAAATTTTATTTAAAAAACGTGCTTTCAATTATTTTGCCTCCTCATGTACATCGGCAAATTTCCACACAGAACATATCGAGCCATAACCGCCGAAAAAATGTATCCCACAAACTCGAAATTTTACTGGGGAAGGTTTTTTTTAAATAAAATCAGTTTGAATAAAGCTATTGTTTTAAAATTTATAATGTAAACATTATAAACAAAACATGAAATTTTGACAGATCATGCAAATGATGTTGAAATATCGATTTCGATAAAAAAACAAAAATCGTTTATATTGTGGGATACATTATTTTGGCGGTAATGGCTCGATATGTTGTTATTTGACCAATGTTCTTCGAATTCCAATCGTGTATATTACCAATAAGATAAGAGCTAGGAAGGTAAGTAGGTAAAAAGCGTCTCTGGTTTCATATTAGATATTCTTCGAAAATGATTTATAAAATACCAGGATTTATGGAAAATCAAGTAAAGATCGCAACTGTGACACTAAACACAGGTGTCCACGGTTAGAATTTACTCAGCCAGGGTTCAGGGTATTAGGGAAAATATTATCCTATTACACACGCAATTGTTTACCTGTACCAATAACTAGCTTTGTGTTCCCAATCTCATGATACATTTCGTTTCAGGTACGACTTTAACTACCTGCATTCACACCGCTTTCTTCGGCGATAAAACACTCACGAATTTACACTTCCAGCATCATTCGCTACTCAACATTCTTTCAGTTAACAGGTTGCAATCTAAATACCGTAAAAATTAATCATCATCTGCATCAACATGATTCCCAATTTAAACTGCAATTCATTGGCAAGTGAGACTAACGTTGCCACCGGCAGTGAACCAATGGCTGTTGACGATGTCATGGAGCCTATCGCCCACAAAGACCTCAATTTCGGCGATACATTCAGCTTTAGCCTTTCCACCATGATGTCCAGCTATTTACACCGCATACCCAGCGGTTCGAGGCAATGGGAAATTTATTTGGATGATTTGGTCGAATCAAAGGCAAAACGTTCGCAACGTGTTAAATGTGAAAAGGAAAGTGTCACCGATTTCCTGCATCGGTTTCCCATATGGGAAAGTTCTTAACAAAAATCCCAACTGATTAGTTTGTAAGTTTAAAATATCGCTTCATTGTGATTCAGCTAAAGAATAAAATTCTTTAGATTTGATTTAGTTAAGTAATTGAAATATGTAAAAATGTAAATAATAACACATATCTGATATGATTAAAAAAAAAAATAAATACATAGTATTAAAAAATGTTATGTGTATATATTATATATTATTATAAAACAAGTAAGGAAAGGCTAAAGTCGGGCGGGGCCGGCTACATGATACACTCCACTTTATATCCTATTACAATTCAATTCTTTAAAAAAACTGAAATCGGGAAGGATTTTTGTATCCTGTAAATGTATGTGTTTGACAAAAAATGTTAAATCGCAAAGAACATCTGTATGGGGGTATATTGAAACATGGAACGCTGTATGTTTATAGGTGAAATACAATACGTAAATATTGGCCAAAATCGGTTAACCATTTGGGAGCAACATTTGTAAGTATATAAATAAATGTATATCTAAATCTGAACCGATCTTACCCACTTTCACCATAGATGTTTTAGTCAGATTATTAGATATTGTGCAAATTTTAAAGAAAACCGGGTGCAACATGTGGTTTCTAGAGCGGAAAAATCAAATCAGTAGCGACATTTGTATGGGGGCTATATCTAAATCTGAACCGATCTTACCTAATTTATGCATATGTGTTTCCAGTTGGATTATAAAATGTTGTGCCAAATCGAGTACAAAATGGGGTTTCTAGAGCGGGAAATGTCAAATCGTAAATGAGATTTGTATGGGGCCTATACCTAAACCTGAACCGATCTTACCCAATTTCTGCACTGGTGTTTTTAGTTCGATTATAAGATGTTGTGCCACATGTAAAGAAAATCGAGTACAATATGTGGTTTCTAAAGCGGCAAAAGTCAAATCGGGAGCGACATTTGTATGGGGGCTATATCTAAATCTTGATCGATTTGCCTCAAATTAAATAGCGTTCGTCCTTGACCCACAAAACATATTTATGCCAATTTTTGTTAAGATCGGACTATAATTGCGACCTGTAATTTGATTACAACAATAGATGAACAGACGGACAGACGGACAGACAGACGGACAGACAGACGGACATTGCTAAATCGTCTCAGAAAGTGATTCTTACTTAACAATGGGTCTATCTCGCTTCCTTTTGGGTGTTACAAACAAATGCACAAAGCCATAATACTCTCGTGGAGTGTATAAAAGTCTAACATTTTTATACCCTCCACCTCCAGGATGGGGGTGTACTAACTTTGTCATTCCGTTTGTTACACCTTGAAATATCGACCTGAGACCCTATAAAGTATATATATTCTTGATCGTCATAAAATTCTAAGACGATCTAGCCATGTCCGTCCGTCCGTCCGTCTGTTGAAAGCACGCTACCATCTAAACGAAAGCAGCTAGAACGTTCAAAGTTTACATAAATGCGTCTTATAGTCGTAGATCGGTTGGGATTGGAACAGGGCGACATCGGCCCTAAGGAAAAAATGTTTCCCTCACAAGGACTAAAAATACCCATAATAATCCCTAATATTTTAAAGTATTTATGCATGTTTTTTGAATATGTCTGTTTATATTTGCTTCATATTTGGTATGCACATTCCACTTATAGCAAAAACGTGCACCATAAAGTGATTCTTATTTGTAGGGGGTGAAATGGGGCAAAAAAAGGGATAAAATGGTACATATTAAACGACAACAACTAGAAACACGAAATTCGGTTTGTACCTCTAATTGAGTAGATACATAATATAAAAGTATTTTTTCCAAATTCGTACTTTTAAGGGGTAAAATAGGAATAGAGGGATAAAAATGGTACCAACCAAACGGCTGTATCTAGAATAATGAAATTCGGTGTATACATTCCTCTGATTGCATAGAATCATAAAATACACGAATTTTTTAAAATTCGTACTTTTTAGAGTAAAAATGAAAAATGGGATAAAAATAGTACCAATCTAATGACCGCAGCTAGAGTCATGAAATTCTGATTATACATTCCTCTGAGTGTGTATACACGGAAAATAAACTGATTTTTCGAAATTCGTACTTTTTGGGGTTACAATGAAAAAAAGGGGATAAAAATAGTACCAGCCAAATGACCGAAGCTAGAGTCATGAAATTCGGAGTATACATTCCTCTGACTGCTTAGACACGGAAAATAGACGAATTTTTCGAAATTAGCACTTTCACGGGATACAATGGTACAGAGGGATAAAAGTAGTACCAACTAAACGACTACAGCTAGAATGATAAAATTCTAATTGCACAGAAACGTCAAGGGGTTAAAAATGGTACCAACCAAATGGGCGCAGCTGGAATCATGGAATTCAGTGTATACATTCCTCTGACTGCATAGACACGCAAAATAAAAGGTTTTTTTCCATATTCGTACTTTTTCTTTTACGGCAAAAATTGGTTGAATCATGAAGTTATTTTGCACCATGGATTTTCAAAATTTGTACTTTTGGATTTCAAATAGAATGGAAATACAACCAACTGTAGCACCCACTATCTACCAATATTTATGGCTTTGAAAATATTTTTGAAAATATCAATATAAGAATATTTATTTTTTGAATTGACGTATTGGTAGCATTACCTTATAAGCGTGGTTTGAAATAATTAAAATATTATATTTATTTATAAAATTATTTTTTCAATATTTGTTTTTGTTATATTAAAAAAACTTCTTCACCTCTACGAAAACCGACAACCTCTGTGGAATGCAATCCATGGTGAAGGGTATATAAAGTTCGGCCCGGCCGAACTTAACGCCGTTTTTTCTTGTTTATATTAATTTCAGCGGGAACCCGATAATTAGTTGACAATTATCTAGATTAAAGGCTTATAAGTGCACAATGGTACGCAAAACCTGTTATATACATATAGCAAAAGATTTTGGGTGTGTCTGGAAAACTTTCACAAACCGATTCTTTTTTTGCTCGACAGCACCTACTGCTCTTATTTTCTAATCTGTGAATATATATATTTCAATTTAAATAGAACTATATGTCATATTTCTCTTCAAGTTTGTTATACACAAAGCAAATATACAAAAAACTCCAAATCGAATTATTTGTAACATTTGCTGCAGCCGGTGTTGCAAATGTTGAACGCTTTAGATACTATGACAGCATTACAGCTGCCACACCTACGTGTATAAATTGCAACAGATTTGGATGTTGCAGATAACACTTGCCATTGCCACCTTCAATTCTGCTACTCTTCCTGGTGGTACTGATGGTGATGCTACTGCTTTTTGCCAATGTTGATGGCTGGCAATGGCTGTGGTACGGATGATACTCCGTTCAACACGATGACGATGATGGTGATGAAGTTTTGTCCCATTTACCGACAAACATTTTGTGCCACACTCAACGTTACGTTGGCCCATAACTTTGTAGAGTTACCGAACAAATTCACTAATTGGCTTAAATTTGCCATTCCTCCTCCTCTTCGTCCTCGTCGCCGTTCCCAGCCTCCAGTTTATTTAACCAATTTATGGTGAATGGCATGTATAATAACTACTCGTAAAGTATCGATTTGAATGTTGAAACGAGTTCGTGCTTCTGGTCGACGAGCTAATTGAATGTAGTTTTAGGTAAAGTAAATTTTACCAAAACATAGCATATCCTATGCAAGTGTATGGGTGCGTGTGTATATGTGCGTGACAATGCCCCAAACTTATACTGGCTGGGCTTTTCCGGCATACCGGTATTTTGTTATTAGACCATTCCGTGTCGTGGAATATTTTAGTTTAAATTGAAATTTTACAGGAATAGACACTGGCGTCTGCGACTTCTCAACGTACATAAATGTAAAGGGCGACTTGAGATACAGTGGTTTGGAGGTACAATCACATTTGATATAATACTTCCTCTTATGATTGTATTTTTTAAAAAATCTTACTGTTATTTTATGCTAATTACCAATATAGGCTTTGATAAGAACAGTAGATTGTTAGGCTGATTAAATATCTTTGGATGATATTAGCAATTTTCTCATCTTTGGTATATACAAATCCCACTTAGAATAGAAGAAGGTGCATCGAACGGACTTTGTCATTTTTCCTCTTGATTATACCTATATCCAATTCCGCTGAGCAAAGATGTAGGCTTAGTAGTTTTCTTGGTTAGTATAAACACCTTTGAACTTTAAAATTAAGAAAATAGATTTTTGTGATTGAAACTGGCCGCATTGTTTTCCAAAATTGATTTTGTGTATTGTTGACCTTTTGTTTTTCTGGTGTCCTTGATGCAGAAAGTTAATATTTTTAGAAATAAGTCCTTTGGTATTTTTGTAAAATTTGTTCCCATTTTCTTTCAATTGTCTTTATAGCTAGGTTAACTGGAATAATGGGGAATAAGGACACCACGTCAAAGGATATAAGGATTTCGTCGTTATCAATATAGGTGTTATTGATTTTTGATTTGAAGTCTATTGCGTCTTTTACGTTCTAAATCTGATATAAATCTGACCAAAAAGCTACTGACAGGCCAATAGAGCAAAAAACTGCTCTTGCGGCCCACTGTACTCTGACAGGGCACACGCCGAATTTTAAAGACGTAAAAATACTTGCAGAAGAGAGAAACTATAAACGAAGATTTACTCTGGAAGTATTACACATTGTTGACGTTCCCACGGATAAGAGAATAAATTACAAAGCGGACACAGAAAACTGTGCGAAAGCTTATCGTCATATTGTACAAAAATACAGACGAAAACAAAACATGACTTTTAGTTGACAATAACTTGTGCAGACCGGGACCACGCTAATTATTTTTTAATGTAATTATTTGTAAAATTGTTTCGTGATTTTTATAGTTTACATTTGTTATAATTTAAATATGTTTTTGTTTAGTGTTTTTACCCCTGATGAAGGTTGAAATAAAATAAAATAAAATAAAACTAACAACGTCAGTTATTCCTATGGCCTCAAGCAGAACAAATACAAAAGAGAATTAGTTTTCCAAAATATTCTTCTTTTCTGCACAAGAAGTTTGTTTCCCATACAACAACAACTTATCCATAGCTTGTAAAAATCCTAAGCACGTCTTTTAAAAAACACCGTCATTATATTTCTAGAGCATTTATTGGCACCAATCGACTGGAGAATATTTTTTCTGGGTGTTGTTTTCCCCGTTTTGGGAAACGTGAGTCGATTTTGTGGTATTGTTACACGGAATTAAATATTTTTATACTTTCTGAATAGCTGAGGTGGGGTAAGAATTTTGATTTTTTATACACTCTACGAGAGTATTATGTCTTTGTGCATTGGTTTGTAACACCCAAAAGGAAACGAGATAGACCCATTGTTAAGTATACCGATCGACTTAGAATCACTTTCTGAGTCGATTTAGCACGGTCCGTCTGTCCATCTATTGTTGTAATCAAATTACAGGTCGCAATTATAGTCCGATCTTAACAACAATTGGCAGAAATAAGTTTTGTGGATCAAGGACGAACGCTATTTAATTTGAGACAAATCGGTTCAGATTTAGATATAGCCCCCATACAAATCCAATATAATCCAACTAGAAACACATACGCAGAAATTGGGTAAGATCGGTTTAGATTTAGATATAGCCCCCATACAAATGTCGCTCCCGATTTTACATTTTCCTCTCAAGAAACCACATATTGTACTCGATTTTCTTTAAATTTGGCACAACAGCTTATAATCCAAGTAAAACAAGTAAGGAAAGGCTAAAGTCGGGCGGGGCCGACTCTATGATACACTCCACTTTCTATCCGTATCCTGTAAATGTATGTGTTTGGCAAAAAATGTTAAATCGGAAAGGACCTGGAACGAAATATATGACATATAAATTGTATAGTTGCCAAAATCGTTTAAACTTTTGGGAGCAACATTTGTATTTGGGCTATATTTAAATCTGAACCGATCTTACGCATTTTCACCATAGGTTTGTTTAGTTGGACTATAAGATGTTGTGCCAATTTTAAAGAAAATGGAGTACAATATGTGGTTTCTATAGCGCAAAAGTCAAATCGGGAGCGACATTTGTATGGGGGCTATATATAAATCTGTACCGATTTGACCTATTTTCACCGTAAATGTTCCTAGTTTAATTAAAGGGTGTTTTTTATTGAGGTATAGAACTTCGAATTGAAATAAAACACAAGAAAATCGTTTTAATGTCCATCAATTTGGCTTTATTGGAAGGATAATTTTATGCCATTAATGTTTAAATATGATTTCGGGCATGTGGCCGCCGCGGCTGGCTCGAATATAGCCAATTCTACAGGTCCAATTTTCCGTATGTTGGCAATAACGCCACGAATGTTGGCTTCCAAGGCCCCTAACGTTTCTGGTTTGCTGGCGTAGACGAGCGACTTCACATATCCCCAAAGAAAATAATCCAATGGTGTCAAATCACACGATCTTGGTGGCCAATTGACAGGTCCATTCCGCGAAATTATGCGCTCATCGAATGTTTCCTTCAATAATTCGATTGTAACGTCCACTGTGTGGCCGGAGCTTGCGGTGAACTGCGCGAACTGAACCATTACTTTCGAAATAAATTTGCACGATTTGCAAGCGTTGTTCTTTTGTCAACCTGTTCCTATTAATCACTTGACAGCTGACAAAATGGCCGCCAGTTAAAAAAGTGATGCCAACTTAAAGTTCTATACCCCAATAAAAAACACCCTTTATAAGATGTTTTGCCAAATCTGAAGACAATCTGATACAATATGTGGTTTCTAGAGCGGAAAAAGTCAAATCGGGAGCGAAATTTGTATGGGAACTATATATAAATCTGAACCGATCTAACACATTTTTACCACAGGTGTTTCTATTTGAAATATAAGATGTTTTGCCAATTTTAAAGAATATCTGTTGTAATATGTGGTATCTAGAGTGAAAAGAGTCTAATCGGGAGTGAAATTCGTATGGGGGCTATATCTAAATCTGAACCGATTTTCTTCAAATTAAATAGCGTTCGTCCTTGTCCCGAAAAACTTCATTGTGCAAAGATTCATTTAGTTATGTCAACAATTGCGACCTGTATTGTGATTACAAAATAGATGGACAGACGGACGGACGGACATCGTTAAATCGACTCAAAAAGTGATTCTAAGTCGATCGGTATAATAAACGATGGTTCTATCTCGTTTCCTTTTGAGTGTTACAAACAACTGCACAATTGGTGTAGGGTATAAAAGTATGCTTTTGTGGATTTAAACATCAAACTGCTTTAACTTTTGACTGGATTAAAGTAAGATTCTAAGTCTACTTCCAGAATTCTCCAAAAATACTGAATGTGATATGACTCCCATACAAATGATTCTGCCGATTTCAGCAGAGAGGTATTTAGTTTTACTTTATTCATGTTGTTTATTATGCCCTCCACTAGGGTAGTATGTCTTTGTGCATTTGTTTGTAACATCCAAAAGAAAGCGAGATAGACCCATTGTTAAGTATACCGATCGATATAGAATCACTTTGTCCGTCTGTCCGTCCATCTATTTAAGTACAGGTCGCAATTATTATCCGATCCTAACATTAATTGGAGCAAGCGAGATTTGCGACACTTATTTAATTTAAAGCAAATCGGTTCAGATTTAGATATAGCCCACATACAAATGTCTCCCGATGTGAGTATTTCCACTTTAGAAACCACAAATTTTACTCGATTTGCTTCACCTTAAAATTAAACTAGAAATATAATGGGTCACATCGGTTCAGAATTATCGTTCTACGTTTAAATATTTCTACTTAGAGACCACATATTTTAACCAAATTTCTTCAAATTTGGCGCAGTAACTCTTCTTTCACCTAGAAACATCTGTTGTGGAAATTATTCAGATCGGTTCATGTAGCTCCCGTACTAATTTCGTTCCGATTTGACTTTTCCGATCTAGAGACCACATATTTTAACAGATTTTATTAAAATTTGCTTCAGATTTATATATAGCTCCCATACAAATTTCACTACAGATTTGATTGTTTTCCTCGAAATCAATTCTAATGGGTAAGAAAGTGGTGGGTCTCATATAGTCAGCCCCGCCCGACTTTAGCCTTTCCTTACTTGTTGGTACTATGTTAAAGTTTTAATAATATAGAGTCCAATACTGGGAAACTCCAGCCCTTGTCTAGGCTCCAAACCACTGTTTTGCAATGGAAAGAGCATATCCTCTTCTAACTAAAAATAAACCAACCAATTCGCACCAACACTTAAAAGCATAATTTATGCAAGCCAAAGAGTTTCATAACAACACAACGCATACATTTAGTTAAACAGACAAAGGTAAAGGATGTGGGAGAAGGAGTACAATAGCACTTGAAGTACATGAACTCGAAATTACCTGTCTCTATCCGTGTGTATTCACAAACTCTGTAAACACTGTCACCGGAAACTTCTGACGGTTTCCTGTTCGTTTCGGTTGGTGGCGTTAGGCATCCATTTTTCTTTCCTTGTTGTTGTTTTATTTTTTGTTTCGCAATTTTGCTGTGACACGAACACCATTTGGATTGTGTACTTAATGTTTTTTGCTTTTTGTCTTGATGGCCCAGCGATACTAATTGCTTCCCTGGCGAGTTAAGTGATGAACGGTGGAAATGTGTGAAAACTTTAGGATTTCCTCTAAACGAAAATGTCTACTTAAACATGTTCGCGTCAAATGGGCAACAAGCTAATATCAAAGTTACTTCTGCAACTAAAGAGTAGTTTACAGTAAATGTGGACGCACATAGTGCTGAATATTTTTCCGGAAATTTTAAAACTTTCTTTAGCAGGAAATAAAAATTAAATAAAATAATGAAATTACAAAATTTCAAACTGAGAAATTACATTAGAAAAATTACGACTTCCGTTCAGCCCATTCATGATGAAATGACTTTACAAACTGGTTCATATAGATAATAATGTTGTAAATTTTGACCTATTTGTGACCGTTTTATCATATCGGAAAAAGGAAACCTATCAACATATATGGATTTTTTTTAATTCGATTTTGACAGTTTTTATGTGCGGTAAACAAGGCAAATGTGTACCCTATTCAAGCTTATCAATTTAGCATTCAAATGATCATAACTTCATTACTAGTAGGGGCTTGACATTCGGCATAATGATACGGGAAATAGAACAATCTCGGCCTCCAGTTTCATTTAGCACCATATCATCCAATTGTAGGAAAGAATTAGTGGTTATGGTGATAACATTGCCAATTACTACCATAGATGAACGGACCGATAATTTCATCGGCCCATAACACTGTGCAACCAAAAATAAACATTTTATGTCAGAGACCTAAATATGTATTGAGCCATACTGATTCATAAAATCAACACAAAAAATTGTATTAATTCTTTCTTTTATTTTTTACTAAAATACGAAATATAGTAGCAGAGGCAATAATATTTGCACTATTAATTTTGATATATAAGTCCGTCCATACCCACTTATATGTTCAGTTAATGGCAACTATGATGACAAAGTTATGATTTATTTCATAATAGCTGGCATGTAAAAAAGTGAAATCGGGAAGGATTTTGGTATCCTGTAAATGTATGTGTTTGACAAAAAATGTTAAATCAGAAAGGACATCTGTATGGGGTTATTGAATCGGGTACTATATGTGCTTTATAGAGCGGAAAAAGTCAAATCGGGAGCGACATTTGTATAGGTGCTACATCTAAATCTGAACCGACATTACCCACTTTCTGCATAGTTGTTTCCAGTCGGATTATAAGATGTTGTGCCAATTTTAAAGAAAATCGGGTGCAATATAGGGTTTCTAGAACGGAAAATGTCAAATCGGGAGCGACATTTGTATGGTGGGTATATATAAATCTGAACCGATCTAACCCACTTTCGTCACAGGTGTTTCTAGTTAGATTATAAGGCGTTAAGCTATATTCAAAGAAAGTCGGGTTCAAAATGTGATTTCTAGAGCGGAAAAAGTCAAATAGGGAGCGACATTTGAATGGGGGCTATGTCAAAATCTGAACCGATTTGCCTCATATTAAATAGCGTTCGTCCTTGATCCATTAAACTTACTTGTGCCATTTTTTGTTAAGATCGGACTATAATTGCGACCTGTAATTTGATTACAACGGACGGACAGACGGACTATGCTAAATCGACTCAAAAAGTGATTCTAAGCCGATCTGTATAATAAACGATGGGTCTAACTAGTTTCATTTTGGGTGTTACAAACAAATGCACAAATACACAATACTCTCGTGGAGTGTATAAAAATGGTATAAATAATCCTTCGATAAATTAGTGCTATTTTGTTTTTTGGGTCACGTCATTGAAGACATAGCCACTATGAAAATCTTTCTTGCTCAGGACACCTTACTGTATACTGTGTCGACATGTTATAAAGGGTGAATTTTTAGCAATTATCTTTTTTGCAACGCATGTTTAAGCAGCTGACGCACATTTCGTGTTTTGTTTCACTGCCAAACATCTTCAGTTTGGTCTATAATTTAACCATGAATCGTCTTACAAACGAACAACGCTTGCAAATTATTGAATTTTATTATCAAAATGCGTGCTCTGTTAAGGAAGTTCATCGCGCGCTTCCATTTTATGGTCAGTTTAATCGACCCACTGAAGCGGCTATTCGGGCTATTGTGACTAAATTTCGCACCAAATTTACATTGTTGGACATTAAACCACCAACACGCTTACGTAGAGTGCGAACTGAAGAAAATATCGCAGCTGTATCGGCCAGTGTTAATGATGACCATCAATTATCGATTCATCGCCGTTCGCAGCAATTGGGCCTCTGGTACTCAACAACGTGGAAAATTTTGCGTATGCCAAAATTGGACTAAGCGGATGGACCATTTGAGGCGCAGTCAAAGTCAACATTTGCATGAAATAATCTTCAAACATTAAATTATATGGACCGTACTATCGATTCAAATAAAGATTTCATGCATTTTTCTGAATTTTATGTTTTTTTTTTTTTTGAAAAAAAAGCTATAGGAAAGCTTTTAAAATATCACCCTTTATAAACAGCCAAGAATAACCTAAGCTAAGTCTAAAATGTGACCATATTTTAAGGAGACAAAAAAAGTGTCGGAAGTATTTCGTAGAATTTGTCAATGATAAACTCTGCCAGCATTTGTCAGGTGTATTCGTCTTTGTCAGTGCTTTTTTATACTGTTTGTTCTATTCCCTGGACTTCCTTCAACGACGAGCACAACCACAAAATACAGGACACAAAAGTAAAGGATTACCCTTAATCACCTTCAGTCATCATCACTTAATTGGTATAATCAGTACAAAGTACTCGTGATGGTGGATCCGTCTGTGCGCCACATCTTTTCGCCCACTTGAAGATGGGTAGTAATTCCAAGTCGTAGTCCTTGCACATTATTAACTGTAAGTGTGTATATACGAATGCGTATATTTCTTTGTATGTATGTGGAAGTAAGTATTATCCTTCAGCCATCTGCTTTGCGTTTACGGTGAGTGGTGACTAGCGAGTGTTGAACGTTGAGTGGCGTTGGCAACACACCTCGTGTGTTTACTGTCTGTGGGATTTGTTAAAGTGCTTTGGTGTGCAGAGGATACTCTAATGTAAGTAACGATGTCAAGTGGTTCCCCTTCATTTGTTACGTGTCAAGAAAGGAAATGAAAAACGCCAATAAAGAATGCAAGAAGCAAAAAACATGACGAACGTTTAAGTCGCCGTGTAATGTAGCCAAACCTGATCTATTTTATTTTTGGGATTTGACGTTTTCTCACCACTCACTCTTCTTTATGGCTTTTCCCTCGTATGCGTTTCGCGTTTAATGCATTTTTTATTTGATGCTGTAATCCAGGCGATGTAAAAAAGGGAAGAAGTAAATTGGTTTTTGACTTGAAGGAAGTATATTAAGATTATTGGACTGAAATATCCGTAAAATATGCTTTGTTGCAGCAGATTTCTTTTGCAGTTCCGAATGCAATTTGACGGTTGTATAAATCAATGAGCCAAACTTTGTGCACTCTTCACAATTTCTAAATGAATGGTGATGTGCTCAGAACAGTCTTTAATTTGAATGTTTACTTCAAAATAAGTGCGAATTGAATTTTGTTTATGTTTAAATGAGTGAGTATAAAATTGATTTATATCGAAATACCATCGGTGCGTATCATTAATATTAAAATCAACACTAAACATAAATATTACCCATACGCAATATGGGTCCGCTAATAGAGAGATCTTCAATAAATCCATGCAATATCCCAGATTAAATTCCGATATTGATTACAAACCGAAAAGAAAAACAAACAAAAAATGGAAAATATTCATTTTTACCTAATGTCCATCTAAAGGGGTACATGGGTTAATTCCATGTGAGGCAGAACAGAAATTTACCTTAGGTTCTACGAATTAAGTTTTGCAAATTTGAATTTCCGAAGAAGGCAGATAAAGCTGAATTTTCCGATTTTCACAATATATGATATTTTAGACTCTAGAGTGGGTCGAAAATCTGGAATTTTGTCATAAAGTAATTTAAAAAAAATTAACTCTTTTGTGGTAGGAGATGTAGGTAATTTTTTTTTGCGAATTTCAAGAAAGTCGAATTTCAAGTCCAGTTTAATATAAAATTACTAATTTTTAAAAAATCTCAATTAGCTATTAGTGCCTTTTCATGAAGCCTTTTAATAATAAGTTGCATCAAGTAATAGCGTATTTCATGAAAAATGTATATCACTACTAATCGTAAAAAACCCTTTAGCTCTCGAATGGACAGTGATGAAGCTAACATATTTTAGGACAACCCATTTAGGACAACCCATTCAGCAAGCCAAAGAATAATTTTAGACGGGAATATCCTCATTATACACTCCATGAGAGTATTATGTCTTTGTGCATTTGTTTGTAACACCCAAAAGGAAACGAGTTTATTATACAGATCGGCTTAGAATCACTTTCTGAGTCGATTTAGCAATGTCCGTCTGTCTGTCCATCTATTGTTGTAATCAAATTACAGGTCGCAATTATATTCCGATCTTAACAAAGATTGGCACAATTAAGTTTTGTGGATTAAGGACGAAAGCTATTTAATTTGAGGCAAGTCGATTCAGATTTAGATATAGCCCCCATACAAATGTCGCTCCCGATTTGACTTATGTCGCACTAGAAACCACATATTGCACCCGATTTTCTTAAAATTTGGCTGAACACCTTTTAATCTAACTAGAAACAGCTATTCTGAAAGTGGGTAATGTCGGTTCAGATTTAGATATAGCCCTCGTGCAAATGTCGCTCCCGATTTGACTATTTCCGTTCTAGAAGCCACATATTGTACCCGATATTCTTCAAATTTGGCTCAACACCTTATAATCTAGCTAGAAACACATGTGGCTAAAGTGGGTAAGATCGGTTCAGATTTAGATATAGCCCCCATACAAATGTCGCTCACGATTTGACATTTTCCGCTCTAAAAACCACATATTGTACCCGATTTTCTTTTAATTTGGAACAATATCTAATAATCTGATTAAGACATCTATGGTGAAAGTGGGTAAGATCGGTTCAGATTTAGATATATATTTATTTATATATATACAAATGTTGCTCCCAAATGTTTAACCGATTTTGGCCAAACTTTACATATTATATTTCACCTATAAACATACAAGTGGGTCACAGCGTTCCATGTTTCAATATACCCTCATACAGATGTTCTTTCCAATTTAACATTTTTTGTCAAATACATTTACAGGATACAATAATCCTTCCCGATTTCACTTTTTTGCCGAATTGAATTGTAATAGGATAGAACGTGGAGTCGGCTCCGCCCGACTTTAGCCTTTCCATACTTGTTTTATTTTACAAAAGCGGAGATGTATTTTTAGCTTATAAAAGGAATTAAGAGAAAAATAAAAAGTTGCTGGTTTTCAATTTTTGGAATTTGCTGGAAAATCTACAGCTGACGAAAGTTGTTATATTAAAATACTCGGATAATATTTTTAAATCCATAAAAATTATTTTATTTTTCTTCTTTTGAAAACTAATAAATATTTATTGAATATTATTTTTAAATTAATATAATTTAAAGGACTTCCTACCAAAAAGTTACTACCTAGTGAGAGCAGCGGGAAGTGCTTCAAATTCATTGCTTTTAATCATTCAAATTTATTGGTCCTATTGGCAATAACCTCACAAGAACCAAGTAAAACAACGTCAGTCGGCTAGACCGACTTATATATACCCTCACTCGCAGAGAACATGTGTATGGAAGGACTTAAATTTTCTGTAAAGGAGTTATAAAGCATTTAATTATACTTACGGTAGAGACAATTGTGTGGTGGTAGATGAATGGGCATGGCTAAAACGTAAATATTTTTTTATTTTTAAAGTGGTTATAAAAACATTATCAAATACTAAATTGCAAATGATTTTGAATTTCCGCAAGGATGTTATTTCGGTTTTAATGTAACCAAAGTTTATGCCACACTGTGTGGGGGTAGCAGAGGGGTGTAGCAATATCGTCCATATTCCACACGAATGTAATTTCTGTAAAAATTTCGCCTTATATCAAATGTCACATTACTTCAGTCATCCGTATAGAAGTTATAACAGCTTTAATTTTAGGTAGTTAAGGTGATTTGTGTGGGAGGTACTGGAAGGGGCGTAGCAAAACCCGTTATATTTGGTGCGCTTAAAGAGATTATAAAAACATTAACAAATACCAAAACAGAGCTGATTCCGAAGAACATAGAAATATGGGCCATTTGTGTGGGAGGTAACAGAAGGGGCGTGGCAATTTCGCCCATCTTCGAACTTAAACTAAGTTTGTGGAAAAATATTTCCATGTGCAAAGGTGGAATTGATTCCTTAACTTATTTTGAGAGTGTGCACCAGCCAGACGGACGGACGGACATGGTTCAAAAGTTGTGAAACGGCTTCGGTACAAACACACTTAGGGTCTTAAGTCACTCCTTTAATGCGTTACACTTTTTTCTATTCCAAATGATATTTACCCTCCTACTCTGTAGAGTAAGAGTATAAAAATCGGGTGCAGTAAGGTCGGGAGGCATTTGGGAGCCAATGAAATTTGGAGTTTCGTGTAATCAGCTTATTGGGGAATTTTCGCTGCGATTCTGTCATAATAAGACTAAATATATGACAAGCTGCAACTTTCTGTTAACACCACATACCAGTGAAAGGGATTTGCTTTCGGCACAGATCTGTACAGAAAATTTTTTCAACATCATTAAGTAATTGTCTCTTTTTATCGTAACAGAACGACCGTTTGCAGAATGATGAAACTCTACACTACACTCTAACACAAGCTGGATGCAATTTTGTTTCATATATTATATGTGTATTGTAGTCACTCCATGTTCGACAATTTCGTTTGTTAAAATTGCAATATAGATAAAAATGGACCACGTCAGACATACTAATTCAGTTTAATATGTTTTCATCCTGAATCACCATTTTAGTGACCTTCCAAACGAATCGGCCAGTCATACCACACAAAATTTACACATTTTTTAAAATTACCTTATGGCAAAATTACTTTATTTTCGATCCAGCCTAGAACCGAAATGCAGTTTTATTCGGCATAGCGAAAAGAGCACAGTTGAAAAATGTTATCACAGAACAGAGTCTAAGTTACTCTATAGCCATAATTTGTATCTGAATTTAAGGTGCAGGGTAGATTTAATAGACTTCGTCTTAGTATGGATTTTTGATCCGTATTGATGTTTATGAAATTTTGGACTTTTTTTCTGCATCTCGTGTTTGACATTTTCCTAGGTCCTTAGTCGTTCGAGTTTTACAGAATTCTTTTTCATATGTATTTATAGCTACTTTAACACATTTTTTTGTAACTCGCAAGCAAGTTCTAGCTGAAAAACATTTAACTACATTCTATGTTTCGCTATAAACTTTACACAAATTTAAAACTTTTTCCACCACACAAAATTTCCCACATACCCACGCCATCGTCTCGCTACAAAAGCTGCATAAATTATAACACTTTTTCCGGAAACTAATACCAGCAACTCTTCGCGGCAACACCTCACATGTGGCTTGGATTGTGATGGCACAAAAAACATTTCTATTTTCATTCACATTTACAAGCTTTAGGGTGCTTGCAGCAACAGCGGTAGCAACAAAATATAAGTCCTACAATTAGTTTTATGACAGCCGAGTGAAAAACCGTTTAACACAGTCGTGGGATTTTTTCACATGTTGTCGTTGTTGTTGCAACATTTATTGTGTCACTTTTAATTGTATGATAAATATTCAGAGAGAAAACAAAAATTCATTCAAAAGGTGTTCCTTGTCCATCAGCAAACTGCCTACAATCCTACGACATATACCTGCAGAGTATTAACTTTTATATTAGCATTTCGTCAGTTGCATGCGTCAGCTTGGTATTTTATAATGATCAACAATATATATGACATTATTTCAAAGTGTTGTGAACGGATGAACTAAATCCACATGCACTACAGCCCGTGGTGTAGGGTGCAAAAGTTGAAAATGACAGGAATTGTGCTTTCTACTTCCGGGTTTAGTATATTTTTTGCTTTCCGTGAGCATCATTCTCACCGGTTTCGTCCTTGTTGTTGCTACATATAGAGTGGTGTTTCTGAGTTTTTCATTGCCGCGTGGTTATCTACTGTTATTATCATTCATACACTACAGCAACTAAGATTAGGTACAAAGTACGCTGTCTACTTTCCTATATATAGGTGATTTCACATTTTTTTGGTTTTTTGTAAAAATATAATAATTTTGCAAGAAGGTAAGATTAAATAATTTGAATGCTCGAAGTAAGAAAAGGCCTAACTCCCCTATTTTGACGATTTACATATATTCTGCATTCTATAAAATATAGAAAAAAATTCTTGCGTCAGGGAAATATCAGAATTAGAAACCGTTTTTTTCTCAAATACATAAATAATGGAAGTACTGCATAAGAATCTATGAAAATATAAACAAATTTTATATATATATTTTTTATTTATTTATTTAAAACATTATATACAATAATTCATAAATATGTAGGTGCCTCAGCGCCGCAAGGCATTAGAGAGGCAAGTTGGCATAATTCATTACAAAACAAGTAAGGAAAGGCTAAAGTCGGGCGGGGCCGACTATATGATACACTCCACTTTCCAATCGAATACAATTCAACTCGGTAAAAAAGTGAAAACGGGAAGAATTTTTGTATGTCTCCTAATCATAGGCTAATATGACCTGGTTCGATTTGTCAAATCGATAAGAATATTTGTATCGGGGCTATATCCAAACATGGAAAAATGTGACTAACTTTCACAATAAGTTCTTCCAGTTCAAATATAAGGTGTTATGCTCACTTTGAAGAAATTCGGTGAAAATTCGTCGTTTCTGCGACGGAAAAAGTTAAATCGGTAGTGAAATTCGTATGGGAGCTATATATAAATCTGAACCGATCTAACACATTTTTACCGCAGGTGTTTCTAGTTGAAATATACGATGTTTTGCCAAATCTGAAGGCAATCTGATACAATATGTGGTTTCTAGAGCGGAAAAAGTCAAATCGAGAGCGAAATTTGTATGGGAGCTATATATAAATCTGAACCGATCTGACCCATTTTTACCACAGGTGTTTCTAGTTCAAATATACGATGTTTTGCCAATTTTGAAGAAAATCTCTTCTAATATATGGTATCTAGAGTGAAATGAGTCAAATCGGGAGTGAAATTCGTATGGGAGCTATATGTAAATCTGAACCGATCGGACCCATTTTCACCATGAGTGTTTCTAGGACAAATATAATATATTTCGCCTAATTTGAAGAGGATCTGTTAAAATATGTGGTTTATAGAGCGGAAAAAGTCAAATCGGGAGCGAAATTTGTATGGGAGCTATATACAAATCTGAACAGATCTGACCCATTTTTACCACAGGTGTTTCTAGTTGAAATATAAGATGGTTTGCCAATTTTGAAGAAAATCTGTTGTTATATGTGGTATCTAGAGTGAAAAGATTCAAATCGGGATTGAAATTCGTATGGGGGTTATATCTAAATCTGAACCGATTTTCTTCAAATTAAACAGCGTTCGTTCTTATCCCGAAAAAGTTCGTTGTGCAAATTTTCATTTGGTTCTGTCTACAATTGCGACCTGTATCGTGATTACAAGAATAGATGGACGGACAGACAGACAGACGGACGGACATTGCTAAATCGATTCAAAAAGTGATTCTAAGTCGATCGGTATAATTAACAATGGGTCTATCTCTCTTCCTTCTGGGTGTTACAAACAAATGCACAAAGACATAATATTCTCGTGGAGTGTATAAAAAAAATATATATTATAATTGTATAAAATCATAAAAATAGTATATCAGAAGCGTATTATCTATGAAAAAATATCTTCAATATGTGAATGTTAAAAGGTTTTTAACATAATTTTAAAACCTGAAAGTATTGCACATGATTTTATATATAGGGGCAAGTTGTCAAATTTTCTACTACCAGAATGTTCAACGCGTTGTTTAGTTGTCTCCGTACGGCAAAATGACACTCTCAGTTGCTGATTGTTACGAGTATTAACTGAAACTTGATTTCGTATAAAACTTACTCTGTGCTGACCTATATTATGCAGGCATTTGAAGACATATAAAAGAGTTTGGAGTTTGTAAACACCATATATTGGTAAATCGGTAGGAAAAACATCAAAATATAAAGAATAGGTTGAATGTGTTATTGGAAAATTTCCAACAGCTTTTCCCGCTTTGTTTTAGAGTCGTTGCAAGGATCTCAATTCTGTACTCTTTTTGTGCGCATATATGATTGTCAAATAGTTGGTATAGCTCTGAATTAATGCTTGGTAAATCAATAATTTGGTATTTCGATCAAATTTATACTTGAATAATATTTGAATAATAAACCAATTGCAGGAGATATTTTGGACTTCACGTGGTGAATGTGTTGATCCCAGACAAGGTTTGATTGCAGATGAAATCCTAGATACTTTACAGAGTTTACCTCCTGTATCTCATTTCCATCGACAATTATGGAAAATATTGAATTGTAACGTCCATGCGGTCTAAAACGTATCAATTTGGTTTTTGTTGGATTAATAAAAAGCTTATTTATTCTCATGTATTCAATTATCAGAGCTGAGTCACGTTCCATGTAAGGTTTTACTGCAGCTTCATACTTGTATGGATAAAAAAGGCATATATCGTCAGCATAAATAAACAGCTTACCAGTCAACTCTAAGTTTTTCAAATCATTGATATACATAACAACAAAAAAACAAGGAACCTAACACACTACCCTGAGGTACTCCATGCTCAACCGGAACTGACTTGCTCTTCTTATCCTTGATCTGAACACACTGCTTTCTGTTTTCCAGATAGGATTTAAAAAGTAATAAAACATTGCCGCAAATGCCATAATACTGAAGTTTCTGTATCAGAATATTGTGGTAGAATCTGAATTTTGTGTGCGCCAGTTGAAGTCGACCGAACAGAACCATCCGTTCTTAATAAAAAACCATGGATAAATATCAAGCCCTTTAAAACAGACAGAAGGTATCCGAGTACCGTGTCAACGAAAGTGAGGTTAAGTAGGCGAGAAATTCCATAATTGTTATCCGACAAGCCGATACGTTATAAAAATTGTTCCATTTCGTTGTTTTTAATCTCGAAATTGTTGCTCTGAAACTACTTATACGCCATATTTTGTACTTAGTTATTTTGTGGGCAGCATAGTTTTCTACAAACATATGTTTCACGTGTATTTTACTCCAATTGTTACAATTTCGCAACTGTTGTTCACAAAAGTTAAAGTTAAGAGCATGAACACATGCATATATTTGTGTGCGTGCAAAGGATATGGAACACAGATTTGTGTTTCCCCCTCCCCCAACATTTTCGTAGGTGCTCCTTCACCAGTTACATGCATGTAGTTTTCTCGTAATTGCTGCCTATATTTCACTACGGGTCAAAGACCAAGTAGAGAAAATTGTGAGTTCAAAACTAACAGTTGATTGCATGAAATTGTCCATATTACGTATCCTAGATAGGGTTTGGGGTCCGGGAATTCCCGAATCGTTTTTACCGGGAATTCCCGAAAAAAAATGGACGGGAATTCCCGGGAAAAATTTTCACTTTTCCCGAGAATACGGGAAATATTAAAAAATACTTTTTTAATATTTTGAGTACTAATTCAGTTGTACTTTATAAATGGCAAACTGTAGATCAATTTTAAATTCATAAATTGCATTACTGGCAATAATAATCAATATTTGTAGACAATTTTTTTATTACAAATAAAACTTGTTTTAATTTCAATCTATTATAGTACAATATTTTTCCTTTCCATCTCATTTACAAATGTTGGCCATTTATAAACTAGAGATTTATGATTAAAACAAATTATCAAATTAAATTATATTTTCGTATTTGAGCAAAATGACTTCTACAAATATCAATTAAAAAAGCTTAATGTAGAACATTTGGAAAAAACTATTTTGTCAGAAAATAATTCTATTATTTTTCCCAAGAAAGATCTACAAATTCAAAGCTGGAAATCTTCTCAAAGAAGAATTTACCTTACATTTGAAAACATTAAGACGGTTCAGTTGTAAAAACAGAAATCAAATGGCAATAGAAATATAGTTAAATGTTTATATAAGTGAAACTAATTTGTATTTTTTAATAAATAATGACTGAAACTTTTTTGAATTATTATTTGTATTCAAGGGATACTAAAAATTAGTTTAAAACTACTTATATTTCAACACTACTTATATTCAAATTTAAATTTTTTCACTGTTTCGAATATTTTCCTCCTGTTTCGGTAAGTTATTTTCGTCTCTAGACGAACGAATCTTTTAAATTAAAGACGTCATAACAGTCTCTATCACTCGAGCCCTTTGTTTTAGATATACGAGTTCCTTATTTCCTTAAACATGTTTACACTATATCCTAGTCATTAGTGCATGTGATTTAAAAGTTTTTAATGACATTTTTAATTCTGACAATTCGTTCGTCTAGAAACAAAATAATATACAAAAGCAATTTTTTTTTTAATTTGTAATTTGTCAGTATTTACAAAAACCACACAATCTACTAAATGTATATACTTTAAACAAGGAAAACATACATATAAGGAATTAAATGTATTCCCGGGAATTCCCGGGATTTCCATTCCCGTTTCCCGGAAAAAATTCATGGAAACCCCAAACCCTAAGCCTAGACCAAAAATTTATTTTTGTTATCAATAAAAAATTTTTGTATATTTTATCAATCCGTATGTCTCAATATTCTTATTCATAAACAAGTAAGGAAAGGCTAAAGTCGGGCGGGCCGACTATAGGATACACTCCACTTTCTATCCGAATACCATTCAATTCTGTAAAAAAGTGAAAACTGGAAGGATTTTTGTATCCTGTAAATGTATGTGTTTAACAAAAAATTTTAAATCGGAAAGGAAATTTGTATGGGGGTATATTCAAACCTGGAAAGAAATAGGTGGAATATATATAAAAAACGGTTAAACATTTGGGAGCAACATTTGTATTTGGGCTATATCTAAATCTGAACCGATCTTACCCACTTTCTGCATAGGTGTTTCTACTTGGATTATAAGATGTTGTGTCAAATTTAAAGAACATCGGGTACAATATGTCGTTTCTAGAGCAGAAAATGTCAAATCGGGAGCGCCATTTGTATGGGGGCTATATCTAAATCTGAACCGATCTTACCGAATTTCTGCATAGGTGTTTCTGGATGGATTGTAAGATGTTGTGTCAAATTTAAAGAAAATAGGGTGCAATATATGATTTCTAGAGCGGAAAATGTCAAATCGGGAGCGACATTTGTATGGCGGCTATATCTAAATCTGAACCGATCTTATCCAATTTTTGCATAGCTGTCTCTAGTTGGATTATAAGATGTTGTGCTAAATTTAAAGAAAATTGGGTACAATATGTGGTTTCTAGAGCGGAAAATGTCAAATCGGGAGCGACATTTGTATGGGGGCTATATCTAAATCTGAACCGATTTGCCTCAAATTAAAGAGCTTTCGTCCTTGATCCACAAAACTTACTTGTGCCAATTTTTGTTAAGATCGGACTATAATTGCGACCTGTAGTTTGATTACAACAATAGATGAACAGACAGACGGACAGACGGACATTGCTAAATCGACTCAGAAAGTTATTCTAAGTCGATCGGTATACTTAACAATGGGTCTACCCCGCTTCCTTTTGGGTGTTACAAACAAATGCACAAAACTATAATACTCTCGTGGAGTGTATAATAAAAATACAAATTTTTTTATGGATTTTGTATTATTCCGGATGGTCTGGTATTTTCACAAGTGTTAAATTATGTTTTCCACGCAATTATAATTTTTTTCTAAAATTACACATAACATATTTTTACGAGAAGAATACATAGACAAACATTCGAAACAATCCAAGCTAGTGAGGCCACTCTACCACTTGGACATTTTTCATTATTTTTTATCATTAGTTCCATAACATAAATTATTATTTAAAAAATTATAATTTTTCCGTGGCAATTTAAAACTAAAATAAATTATTTCAAAATGTTCAACTTTTCAAATTTTTTTATTATTTTCCAACAGGGCAGTTGATCTCTTTACTAGCTTGGACCTGGAATGCTCGTACGCATGGTTGAAAGTGTGTTGAAATAGTCTCACTTACACCCACATTAATCCATGTGTAAGTATATAAAGTAATAACTATTCCATGCTATGTTTCATAAATACAAAGACATAACACCTACATAGTCTCTCATATACTTGCATAAATCTGCAGTCGTAGACATACACAGACATATGTTATCCTGAGAGTTGTCCTGAATGAATGGTTGAGCTCTTTTGTGTGTTGAGAAGTCCAAATCAGAAAATGTTATTTCACAGCTCTCGCAATACTCCACAGCTGTACTTTGTTTTTATACCCTCCACCTCCAGGATGGGGATATACTAACCCTGAGACCCTATAAAGTATATATATTCTTGATCGTCATAAAATTCTAAGACGATATAGCCATGTCCGCCCGTCCGTCTGTTAAAAGCACGCTAGGATCTAAACTAACTCTAAAGGAGCTAGGAGGTCCAAGATTTACATAAGTACGTCTTATAGTCATAGATCGGTTGGGATTGAAACTGGACGAAATCGGCCCAAAGGGAAAATTTTTTGCCTCACAAGGACTGAACAAAAACCATAACAACCCCTAATATTTTAGAGTATTTAAGCACATTTTTTCAATATATCTGCTTGTACTTACTTGATATTGGGTATGCGCATTGAAATGGGGCAAAAAGGGATAAACATGGTACATATCAAACGACAACGGCTAGAAACACGAAATTCGCTGTGTACATTCCTCTAATTGAGTAGATACATAATATAAAGGGTGTCCCAAAAAGAGCGCAATTTTTTAATTTTCTCTGGCTGTATGACATGTGGCGCCGTCTTGTTGGAACCACATGCCCTCCACATTCATTTCTTCAATTCTAGGCAAGAAAAAACTGGTTATCATTTCACGATACCGAACACCATTGACTGTTTGCGCTTGACCCGTCTCATTTTCATAAAAAAAAGGTCCAATGATTCCTCCAGCCTAAAAACCACACCACACAGTGACACGTTGAGGATGCATTTGCTTCTCGTGAATCACTCGAGGATTTTCCGCACCCCAAATGCGACAATTCTGCCTATTGACGAAGCCATCAAGATGAAAATGGGCCTCGTCACTGAAGATGATTTTATCGGCAAAATCAGCATTTTCATGTTGTCTCTCCAATACCCAATTAACGAACTCCCTTCGCTGTCCATGGTCAGTTGGCTTCAGTTCCTGAGTCAATTGAACTTTGTATACATGAAGATGCAAATCTTTCGTCAAAATTCGCTGCAAAGTGGATTTGGAGACACCAATTTGCTGAGCTCGGTGTCGAATTGAGGTGGATGGAGTTTGAGCGACATCATCACGTACAGCTGCGACATTTTCGGTCGATCGACCTGGTCGATGGCGCGTTGTTGTCTTTACATCACTAACAGACCCAGTTTCGGCAAATTTATCCATTAATCTCTTTACAGTTGACTCTTTTGGAGCATTATTGTGACCCCAATTTGATCGCAATTTGCGAACTGTAGCCGCAAAACTTTCACCATTTTGGTAAAACAATTTCACAATGAGAATGCGTTGTTCATTCGTGTAGCGCTCCATTTTTACTAACCTCGTACCTTCTACTAACAAACAATAACAATTGTTCAAATGTCAAACAATGACACTTCGAATGTTGCCAAATTTAAAAATTGCGTCCTTTACAAGTATTTTTTCCAAATTCGTACTTTTGGGGGATAAAAATGGTACCAAAAAAACGGCTGCACCTAGAATAATGAAATTCGGTGTATACATTCTTCTGATTGCGTAGACACGTAAAATGGACGAATTTTTCGAAATTCGTACTTTTTTGGGTTCTAATGAGAAAAGGGGATCAAAATAGTACCAACTGAATGTTCGCAGCTAGAGTCATGAAATACGGTGTATACATTCCTCTGACAGCGTAGATACCTAAAATAAACGGATTTTTTGAAATTCGTACTTTTTGGGTTTAAAATAGAAAAGGGGATAAAAATAGTACCAAACAAATGTTCACAGCTAGAGGCATGAAATTCGATATATACATTAGAGCGTACCAGGTTACAAGAAAAAAAAAAAAGTTCGCCGTACACCTTCGAATATGAAGTATTATTGAAAGGTAGTTTCAAAAAAATTTTTTTTATTTTTTTATGCCGAACGTAGGGGTCGCGCTTTTACATTTTTCTATATAACTTGTATTTATAAACGGATTTTAAAGTGTGATACATCGATGTTTTTGTCTCGACGAGGCCGATTTTTTTGTCTTTGAAGTCATTGAGCTCAAGCACCCCCTTCTGGTACTTACCCATCATTTCTCAGTTGCTACTACCCTAATGTACCACTCTAATAATCGAAAATTAAAGCTCGCATAAAATCATGAATCATGTTTGAGCTCAATGACTTCAAAGACAAAAAAATCGGACAAAAACATCGATGTATCACACTTTAAAATCCGTTTATAAATGCAGAAGTTATATAGAAAAATGTAAAAGCGCGACCCCTACGTTCGGCATAAAAAAATAAAAAAATTTTTTTTGAAACTACCTTTCAATAATACTTCATATTCGAAGGTGTACGGCGAACTTTTTTTTTGAGGTACGCCCTAATATACATTCCTCTGACAGCGTAGACACGAAAAATAAAAGTTTTTTCCAAATCCGTATTTTCAAGGGATACAATGGGTACAGAGGGATAACAATAGTACCAACTTAACGGCTACAGCTAGAATGATGAAATTCTGTGTGTACAGCCATATAATTGCGTGGACACGTAAAATAAAGAGATTTTAGAAAGTCGTACTCTTAATGGGGTAGGCTATTTTGCACTTGAGATACTCGATGTGTTTGATTTGGTTATATTCAAAAAATATATATATTTTCCTGTAATATTACTGCACTTCTACGAAAATCGACAGCCTCTATAAAATGCAATCCATGGTGGAGGGTATATAAAGTTCGACCCGGCCGAACTTAATGCCGTTTTTACTCTTTTTGTGGCTGTGTTATTGTTCTTTTTACGGGTTTAACAATTCAATCCAGACTCTCTTCATTCTCTGTGTTTCAGGAGGAGGCACAACTTGAACTACATTTTTTAGGATTATTTGCAATAAATCTTTAATAAGCACAGTTGTACGAAATGTTTTAAAGGCATACAATTACACACACACCCAGAAAAATTTACCAACAACCGAAATACTTCAACTTGATCCTTTGAAGGCTTATCGATGATGGTTGTTTTAAGTGTACTGTGTACGTTGCATCCGGTGCACAATTGTACATTTTGTTGTAAAGTCTACCAAAAATAAAAATGGAAATTCAACGGAATTGAATTTGGAAGGAAAAGCAGTACAAGAACTCTACAACTACGACTGTAACAGCGATTCTATCTCTCAGAAAAACTTAACGCCCTTTTACATGCACGTGTCGTATTTTTCTGACCTACTTTAACCTGTTCCATTTTATGAAACACATTTTCACAATATGTACCACAGTCCAACGAATATAGTCATTTCAAGTAAAATATCAATTAAAACCGAATTCCATTGAGATTGTACAATGATTGACCGAAAATGCATTTCCAGCCTCCCCTGTCCCATGAAAATGTCCATCATCAATATCAGGTTGTTGGAAACTTCTTTAGATTCTATTCCGTTTCCTTTTCAACTCGCCTTTGGGAAAAGTTTTTCATTTGTATTTTTTCTCTCGCACAAGAAGTCATTGAATGAAAAATTCGTATTCGACAGAGAAAAATAATTATAAAAACATTCATTTTGCATTTAGCAATCCAAGCGTAGGAATAGGGACGTTATTTGAGTTAGTTCGTTTGGCCAACATTCATTGGACACCACATGCAGAATCAGAAGAGATTGTCGTATTTGATTGTAGGAGTCCATTAGTTAAGCAGCACGTCCTCCTTCGAACTCATTAAGTTCTACTCGTTATTGGCATTTAGTTGGTTAGAACAGCATTGACCAGAACGAAACCTGGCGAAAGGTCGAAAAAATTATTGATGCGTAAATTTCCTACTAATGAAAAGAATTTAGAGCTCACCTTTCCAATTCTCCCGAAGCTGAAGTGAAGAAAGAGCAGCATCTTTTGAAAGTAGTAAGTTTTCACAAAGTCTTTTAGTTCAAATGGAAATTTGAAAAGTTTTTTGCCTATATACTAACATATCGTCGATATACATACATGACAAAATGCACAAATGAAAACAGCTCTAAAAAGTGTCTTTATTCTTTGCAATTTTTTGTGTTGCATTTTGTCTATTTTTTGTGTTTTTAGATAGTGACATTTGAAAACTTCTTCGTATTTGGTATTATTATTTTGTACAAAATAAATAGCTGCAGTCAATACTTTTCGAATAATGCCTCAATGATGAATATCGAAACGAAATTGATGCCGCAGCGATCATTTTTGTAAAAAAGATTTTGCAAATGTTGGCTAGCAATTGCTATAAACGTACCTATCCTTTGATAGGTCGATATGGATATATCACAGAACTGGTCACAAAGTGTGAATAAATTGTCAATTCACTTCTGATTTCTTTACATTTCTTTACATTACATTTAAAAGTATGGTATGTGATATTAATAAAAACAAGTAAAAACTGCGTTTATATACCCTCCACTATGGTTTGCATTCCACAGAGGTTGTCGCTTTTCGTAGAAGTGCAGTAATATTCCAGGAAAATATAAATTTTTAATATAGCCAAACCAAAACAAATACAAATATTGAAAAAATAATTTTATAAATAAATATAATATGTTAATTATTTCAAACCATTATTTATTTCAAATCAAAAAATATATATTCTTATATTTATATTTTCAAAAAGCTTAAATACCATAAGTGTTGGTAGATAGTGGGTGCAATAGTTGGTTGTATTTCCATTCTATTTTAATTCCAAAAGTACAAATTTTGAAAATCCATTATCAGGCGTACATAGTGCAAAATGACTTAAATTCATGATTCAACCAATTTTTGCCGTAAAAGAAAAATTATATATTTGGAAAAACACTTTTTATTTTGCGTGTCTATGCAGTCAGAGGAATGTATACATCGATTTCCATGATTCCAGCCGCGCCCATTTGGTTGGTACCATTTTTAACCCCTTGACGTGTCTATGCAATTAGAATTTCATCATTCTAGCTGTAGTCGTTTAGTTGGCACTATTTTTATCCCTCTGTACCATTGTATCCCTTGAAAGTACGAATTTCGAAAAATCCGTTTATTTTCCGTGTCTACACAGTCAGAGGAATGTATACTCCAAATTTCATGACTCTAGCTGCGGTCATTTGATTGGTACTATTTTTATCGCCTTTTTTCATTTTAATCCCAAAAAAGTACGAATTTCGAAAAATCTGTTTATTTTAAGTGTCTACGCAATCAGAGGAATGTATACACCGAATTTCACTATTCCAGGTGTAGCCGGTTGGTTGCTACCATTTTGATCCCTCCGTACCCATTGTATCCCTTGAAAGTACGAATTTGGAAAAAAGCCTTTTATTTTTCATGTCTACGTAGGCAAAGGAATGTATACTCCGAATTTCATGACTCCAGCTGCGGTCATTTGGTTGGTACTATTTTTATCCCCTTTTTTATTTTAACCCCAAAAGTACGAATTTCGAAAAATCAGTTTATTTTCCGTGTCTACACAGTCAGAGAAATGTATACTCCGAATTTCATGACTCTAGCTGCGGTAATTTGATTGGTACTATTTTTATCCCCTTTTTTCAGTTTAACCCCAAAAAGCACGAATTTCGAAAAATCTGTTTATTTGAAGTATACACAATCAGAGGAATGTATACACCGAATTTGATTATTCTAGGTACAGCCGTTTGGTTGGTACCACTTTTTTCGCTCTATGCCCATTTTACCCCTTAAAATTACGAATTTGGAAAAAATACTTTTATATTAAGTATCTACTCAATTAGAGGAATATACACTCCGAAGTTCGTGTTTCTATCTGTTGTCGTTTAATATGTACCATTATTATCCCTTTTTGCCCCATTTCACCCCCTACAAATAAGAATCATTTTATGGTGGACGTTTTTGCTATAAGTGGAATGCGCATACCAAATATCAAGCAAATATAAACAGACATATTCAAAAAACATGCTTAAATACGCTAAAATATTAGGGATTATTATGGGTGTTTTAAGTCCTTGTGAGGGAAAATTTTTTCCCTTTGGGCCGATTTCGCCCCGTTTTAATCCCAACCGATCTACGACTATAAGACGAATTTATGGGATATTTGAACGTTCTAGTCCTTTCGTTTAGATACTAGCGTGCTTTCAACAGACGGACGGACGGACATGGCTAGATCGTCTTAGAATCTTATAACGATCAAGAATATATATACTTTATAGGGTCTCAGGTCGATATTTCAAGGTGTTACAAACGGAATGACAAAGTTAGTATACCCCCATCCTGGAGTTGGAGGGTATAATAGAGGCGAATTCCGGAAAATATTTGATAATCTCTTCAAATATCTAACATATTCGTTACAACAATTTAGATAATATTATACTATAATTTTCAAACCGAGTGTGGTTCAATTCATATACTTTGAGATCGGTTTTAAGACTTTAAGACAAAAAGCATCTCTTCAGGTGCAGTCCAAGTCATGTCCATTGGATCCGATTCCAAGTCATATCCTTTGAGACCGGTTCCAGGTCATGTCTGTTGAGGTATGGTCCAAGTCAAGACCGGTTTTAAGGTGGTAGTTTAGAACAGACAGCGGACATGTCCAAGACATATCACAGGCGGTCAATTCACCCCCTCCAAGGACAATCCGATCTAACAGGGACCGGTCCTTATCCACCAGGGACTTGTCCTGGCCCAGTTCATTTTCCCGCAGGGAAACTAAACTCAAACGGAGTCAGTGACGTCATTATTCGTCCCATAATCAAAATTTAGGCATCATTCCAAGAAATATGACTTTTTAGCTATCAATTTGAAAAAAAACATAAAAATATGATATATATAGGCAATTATAATAATTGACCAATATGTTGCACTAAGACAAGAAGTCTAATAATTCAGTAAAAAATTTTGGACAAAAATGCAACACAAAAAATTACAAGTGGATTATAATCCAAACTTAATTTTTGGATGTTGACTGCATCAATTTATTTTCACAACGCATTTAATGTATAGCTATCACGCTATATAAACAGCCTCTCCCTATATGAGGGTGTGTTGTTTATTTAAATTTTAGTATGTTATGTTTGTTTAAAAATTATAATTTCTTGATAATCGATTAAATATATTGCGACTTCATTTACACCACAAAGAGTTTGAAATTTTCTGTACCAACTCTGGAAATTATGAACTACATCATATAGTTCCATTTTAAAGAATATTTAATTTTTAAAGAAAATATTATATTTGTTTTTACCAACATGAATAAATAACTGCAACTTTAAATCTTAATGAAATTTAGGAATACTTTTAAACAGAAAAATTAAGAATTCATTAATATTTTTTGGTGACTGCATCATACTGGCAAAATGAAGATGCATTAGCGGTTTTGTGTACATAGTGGTTTATATATCACATCGTACTGAACAGTTTATCACAAAAGTATTGGTATATTATTTTTCACGCAATTCAAATATTTAACGTTAAATTATTTTATGCTTGACATATTTCTGTATTTTTTAAGTTATTTTTTTCGCAATCTGATCACAACTTGAAGTATATGCTCGTAGAGCTCTGTTCTCGCATTCATAGCATCTATTGACATCAATCAAGCAATTTGAGTTTGAAAATGTCACAAATGTTCAGGGAATAATAAAAATGTGAAATTTAATATTCACGTTTGAAATATTCTGGCAGACATGCATACAGATTTGCACACATACAATGTTGCCAAACACAGTTGCATTCAATGCTTGCAATGATACATGTGCGTATCTAGGTACATTAGAATGGGTCACGGAAAAGCTATGAAACAACAATTTTGCCGAATAGCTGTCTATAATATTTTCTGACATATTTTGGCTATTTAAACTCGAAAACGAATCTCAAAATTTATGGATAATATTTTTTAAAATATTCATTACCAAAATTCCAATTTAACTTTAATATTTTTACTCTCAAATTAGAAAAAAATCATTATTTGCATGCGCAAAAAAACACATAAAAATAGGATAGAAGTAGAGATAATTATTTTGTTTTATTTTTTTAAAGCTAAAATTTTAGCGAAGTGAACTGTGTCTGTATGGAAATGATCTATGGATAAATATAGAACTTATTACACTCTTTGTAGGCGCAAAAGAATTTTAAAAATCAAATTTGTTTAAATTTTTCTTTTAAAAACGTTCAACAGATAACAGATAAGAGGCTTTTTTGCAACTATAAATACATGCAAAAGTTATGGAACTTTTTTGTAGAAGTCTATATCGTCTTTGCTTGACTCTAAATTAAATTAAACATAAACTTGGTAAAAAACTGCACTTGATTATTTTTTGATAAGCTCTTACTTCTACAATAGGGGCCATAACTACAATAGTTGTCCATAAATTCAAATAGGCTCTGTTTTCTTCTTCGTTATTGTCCCAGATATTATAAAATAATAATATGTTATTTAATTTGTGAAGCGGGTTTCGAGCTATTTAACCAACAATTTATAAAAAAAAAACACTCATTTTATACTCCTCCTCCAAGATGGAGGTATACTAACTTTGTCATTCCGTTTGTAACACCTTGTAATATCGACCTGATATACATATATATATATATATATATTCTTGATCGTCATAAAATTCTAAGACGATCTAGCCATGTCCGTCCGTCTGTCCGTCTGTTGAAAGCACGCTAGCATCTAAACGAAAAGAGCTAGAACGTTGAAATTTTCCGTAGATCGGTTGGGATTGAAACGGGGCGAAATCGGCCCAAAGGGAAAATTTTTTCCCTCACAAGGAATAAAAATACCCGTAATAATCCCTAATATTTTAGCGTATGATTTAGCATGTTTTTTCAATATGTCTGTTTATATTTGCTTGATATTTAGTATGCGCATTCCACTTATAGCAAAAACGTCCACCATAAAATGATTCTTATTTTAGGGGGTGAAATGGGGCCAAAAAAGGATAAAAATGGTACATATTAAACGACAACAGCTAGAAACACGAAATTCGGTGTGTACATTACTCTAAATGAGTAGATACATAATATAAAAGTATGTTTTGCAAATTCGTACTTTTAAGGGGTAAAATGGGAATAGAGGGATAAAAATGGTACCAACCAAACGGCTGTACCAGAATAATGAAATTCTGTGTGTACATTTCTCTGATTGCATAGACAAGTAAAATACATGGATTTTTCAAAATTCGTACTTGTTGTGGTTAAAATGAAAAAAGGGGATAAAAATAGTACCAATCGAATGACCGCAGCTAGAATCATGAAATTCGGAGTATACATTTCTCTGACTGTGTAGACACGGAAAATAAACTGATTTTTTGAAATACTTCCTTTTTTGGGTCAAAATAGGAAAAGGGGATAAAAATAGTACCAACCAAATGACCTCAACTAGAGTCATGAAATTCGGAGTGTACATTCCTTTGACTACGTAGACATGAGAAATAAAAGATTTTTTCCAAATTCGTACCTTTTCTTTTACGGCAAAAATTGGTTGAATCATGAAGTTAGGTTATTTTGCGCTATGTATATCTGATAGTGGATTTTCAAAATTTGTACTTTTAGAATTAAAATAGAATGGAAATACAACCAACAGTAGCACCCACTATCTACCAATATTTATGGAATTTAAGCTTTTTGAAAATATAAATATAAGAATATTTATTTTTTGATTTGAAATAAATGATGGTGTGAAATAATTAAAATATTAAATTTAATATTTATTTATAAAATAATTTTTTCAATATTTGTATGTGTTTTGGTTTGGCTATATTAAAAAAATTATATTTTCCTGTAATATTACTGCAATTCTACGAAAACCGACAACCTCTGTGGAATGCAATCCATGGTGGAGGATATATAAAGTGCGGCCCGGCCGTACTTAACGCCGTTTTTACTTGTCAGAGTATAGGAGGTAATTTTGCATTTATCAATCCTTCGTAAAGTAGTAGTCGCATCAACATTGTTTTCCCAGGAATGGCATACAACTTCAAGGTTCTGGGAATGTCTCAGTGGAAATAAGAAAATAGCATTAAAATCGAGAAGTTAGTATCAGAAATAAAATAGCTATAATTTCAAGACTAAAACACATATTTTGGGAATGTTGAGCACCAGCAGCTTAGTTTCATCGTATCATCATAAATAATTTCCTGGCATCATTTTTGATTTTTTTTGCAAATGTGACTTTTTTGTTTTGATCGGAAGCGACCCAGTTTATTGTAGATACACGTATATATGCAGGAAATTAAATGGGAGTTTTCATGTTCCTCTTTTAATAAAAACAAAAGAAAATTGATTCGAAACTTGATAATCTAGTTAAAACTTTATTTATTGGATTGATTGAGAACTCCCTTTGATTGGAACAAAAATGTGCAGCAAAGTCGGTGGATGTGGAATAAATTCGCAAGCTTCCTCTCTGTACGTTATTCTTCGTGAATTTTGGTTAAAACTGAGTTTTTTGTCTGCGTGTCTGCACACTGCAAACACAGTGAAAAAATAGAAAAAAATTAACTCAATGAGAACGTACACATTAGGGTATCCCACAAGAAAGAAGTTCCAAGTAATTTCACTAGAACGTAATACGTTATAAATGTGTATAATAAACAAAATAAAGGAAATAGAGAAAAAATATATAAAGAAAATATTCAAATAAATAAAGTGATATAACTTGTTACTTGGTCCTGTTTTGGACTGATATTCGAAAAGTGCGTTGTTTTTGTTGTTCTCATTCATGGCTATATATAATTCTTACGCGTATTGTACTTACAACACTACGACGAGTCGCATGATGTTTAAAAAAATAATATTTTCACATAAACCTCGAACGACTACAACATATAAAACACTGTCGGCCAACTTGTCAACAACGTGGATTATTACACGACTTATAGAAGACTCTGTCTGGCTGCTTGTCGTGAATGACATCGACAATTAATTGCCTACTGGGATGCTCATATGCGTATGAGTGTAAGTAAAAATGTTACTTAAGACACACTACAGCAGATTGACACACAATTACACGCACTTTTTTCCTCTCTCCCTTTTTGATTCAGTCGCTCGACATGACTTAATGACAAGCATTGTGTCATTTCTGTTGATAAATTCAACAATCAACAAAAAAAGGACGGAGACAAAATTAATTGTTTGCTTAAATCACTGAAATTAAAATGAATTGCTTATTTTTGCATATGCCCACATGACTCGCTGTTGAAATTAATACAGCTCAGCAGATACATGGAGGCATGGAGGCCTCGCATGCTGCGATAGTATTCGTGACTGAAAAGGGTAGTATGAGCAATTATTTGGGATTACTCTGTAACATCTGAAATATGTACTAAGTATATATTTATGGCAAGTACATTGCACTTGCCATAAAGACAGTAAATGTTTCCAATGAAGAGAGAATTTGTGGCAGCAATGGTGATGGAGCATAACTCATGGTGTCATGTTTTTGGAGGCGTCCCTTGCAACATGTCTTCCGTGACGTTGCTGTCTGATGGCGAACTACTAGAATGCTGAACATTGAGCTTTTTTGCATGTTCGTGACTGAAATTTAAAATACAATTTCTATCACATTTATGCTACGTCAATGTCAATGTTCATTCTAATCCTATGGTACGGTACAATGTCCCTCGAATAGAACTCAAAAAATATGAAAACTTATATTTTCGGCATTTGGCATAAAATATCACAATGAGATCACATAGTTTCATTTACGTTGACATATAATTTGGAGTGTGTTGCGGCCGCGGCTGAATCGTATGTGGCAGTCTGTCTGGCAGTCCCATTTTCGGCGTTTTTTTTCATGCATTTCGGCGATGGGTCGCACAATGTTGTCGTCCAAGGCTTCCAGGAGCATTGACTTCACATAACCGCGGAGAAAATAAATTAGAGACCAATTGACTGGCATATTATGAGAAATAATGGCATCAACAAATGTTTCCTTCGAAAGTAGTGCATTATGACTAGGGTTTGCATTTTCCCGTACTTTTTATTTCCCGGGAAACGGAAATTACTTTCCAATTTCCAGGGATCCCGGGACAGCACGGGAAATCGTCAACATACTGTTTACAATGAGTTAAGCTTATTTTTTCCAATGAAACATTCACATTTTATTAAAGTAAAATAAATATATATATTTCACAACGAACCTGTTACAGAATTCATATAATAAAAAAGCGCAATGTGATATCAATTTAAACATTTTTTTAAGTTTCGAAATTAATTAAAGAATAGATATTTCTTCTTTTATTGGAAAATGTGGACGCGACGGAGAACGATCGTTCACATTAATAGTCAGTAGAGCATTAAATGAAATGTTTGTTCATTGTCCTGTCGCTTCGAAAGCTTTAAATTCTTTATTCATGGCGTTCGGATACACGCCCAAAATCTATTTTCCCGGATTTTAATTTTTTTCATATGAGCTTGACAGGAAAAATCCGAAAAAGTCATCCAACTGGGATATTTGACATACCTGATTAAAAGCTATGTGATCTAAATTGTTATACAACATTTTTAATCTTATTGTGGAAATAATGGAAAAAATATGCGAAGAAATATGTAAAATTTTCTACTGAATTCCCGCGGAATTCCCGTACGAAATGAAAATGTGCGAATTCCCGGGAATTATCCCTCGGGAAATCCCGGGATGCAAACCCTAATTATGACATGTGGCGATGTTTGAAAAAAAGAATAAATGTGATTACGGTCACAAAGTCAAACATCTGGCGATGTATGGTTTAGGGTATAAAACCCTAATGATAATGAAACCAGATTTTCTAGCTAGAAATCTAGGGACATAATATTATTCCTCAGTATCTCGTGATAACATATAAATGTTACACAAATTGAATAAAGAAAATATTTAAAAACCCCACACACCTTGTGTGTTAAGGATAGAGTAAAACAAATTATTTACCTTTTTAGGAAGAAAAGATAAACATAACATCATTAACTCACTCATTTGCAAACATACATGTTTATCTTATACTTTATGGACCATACATGTGATTCTGTCTGCCTTGTGGAAGCGTGAAATATGCCAAAAAGTCACAAACCCTAAAGGATTTGTCAAGGATGAGTTTGATCCTATGCTCGAGTTGATTTTGACGCTGTGCACACGTAACTGCTAGACTTTGACTTAACGTGTCACGCACATACCAAGGATAATAAAACACATATTCGTGCAACATAAAAGTGGGCCTATGTTTCCCGCATACACCAGCAGGCGGAAGAGTATTTGTTTGATTAAGAACTTCCCGCATAGGTGTGTGCGTCAATCATTTGTTGTCGAGTGTTGGCTGGTGTCTGGATTGCTGCCTCAGGACTGAAACCTTGTCACTTTTATAATTACTTTAACGCATTTGTTTGTGAATCCCTGTTTGAGAAGTGTTTCATGTCTAAACCCTCAAATGCCACTTGTCACCTGAAAATATAAGAAATGTTAAAACTCGCACGCCTCCATAGGATGGGTAATCGCTTTGGCATAAAATTTGTTACTCATCAAAATATTAATTTTTTATACCCTCCACCTCCAGGATGGGGGGTATATTCACTTTGTCATTCCATTTGTAACACCTTAAAATATTCATCGGAGGCCCCATAAAGTATATATATTCTGGGTCGTGGTAAAATTCTAAGACGATAAAGCCATGTCCGTCTGTCTGTTGAAAGCACGCTAGCTTTCGAACGGAATGAGCTAGGAGGTTCAAATTTTCCCTAAATGTGTCTTATGGTTGCAGATCGGTTAGGATTGAAAGTGGGCGAAATCGGCCCAGAGGGAAAATTTTTTCCTCACAATTAATGTCCAATAATGTAAATTTGGTACGAAATTTAGTCACAATAGCCCGAATAGCCGCTTCAGTGAGTCGATCAAACTGACCATAAAATGGAAGCGCGCGATGAACTTTCTTAACAGAGCACGCATTTTGATAATAAAATTCAATGATTTGCAAGCGTTGCTCGTTAGTAAGTCTATTCATGATGAAATGTCAAAGCATACTGAGCATCTTTCTCTTTGACTCCATGTCTGAAATCCCACGGGATCTGTCAAATACTAATGCATGAAAATCCTAACCTCAAAAAAATCACTCTTTATAATTAGTTCTCTTTTTTCAAATCCCCACTGTGCACCGATGCGTATGATTGTTAGTATTTAATATTTCGTTTAAAATCATCATACGCCCTACTGTACCATAACAAAACAGGCGGCTAATCAAGGCATTCGAAATCGATAATGTTAAGATCGAAATGCGTTTTTATTTGTTACAAAATATCAACAAAAATTAGTCAAATTCTAAAAAGATTAACTCCAAAGTACATAATCTCGACATTTTATTTCTTTTTGTTGTATATATATACTTCTTTCACAGAAATTAAACTTAAACTTGTAACTTATCGTTATCGAATCCCGTGATTAGCCCCCAATCATGCAATAATCGAGGACTCATTAGGAAGTGCCTAACATAATAAGGGATAGAAAAAATACTGAGTTGTGAACCTTTTTTAAATGTTTGATTTTACAAGATATTAATATTAACTTATTATACAGCTGCGGAAGAACATTTGTGGTAATTGAAAATATTTTTTGGTTGATGTCACGATTCAGCTGACTTGTTTCAAATAGAAATACAGAAAGAATTACAAAATCATGTTTCCATGTCGTATCTTCATGGATTTTTAAATCCTTAAAATTTAGTTCGATTTGTAGTTGTATACGTAACAGATTCCTCTCACAAATTCCTTTATATATAGGGTGAACCTCTCCAATTTCCTCTATATCTAGGATGGGCTATAAACAATTTTTGGTTTTATTGGCAATGTTGAACTTTGCCATTTAATAATAGAACACAATATCATTCATATGACTACCACGACTGACTCGGCATTACTCATCCGATCAACCCAATTTTTCAATACATGGTGAAATTTGAGCCGCCAGCCCAAAATCCCACCAAACAGTGACCATAGTCACGTGTGAGTTCTCTGAATCCCATATCGATCATTCCATGTCAAACCGAACACTTTTTTACATCACCATTTCCGAATTCGTTGAAACTTTGTACGATAACTAAACTTTATAAAATATTTGATTCGTAAAAGACAAAAAAAAACGAAATTTTTTTCAAAATATATGACCAATTGAAAATTGCGTGTGTATGTTATTTTATGAACAATCGTTCAGAAAATAATTTTTTCGGGCGACTACATTTAGTAAATGAATTTTTAAAAATACAACACGTTATTTCTCACTACACCATTTTCAATGTTGATACCTCGGCACGTTTTTCTTGATTTTTCTAATTTTCAAATGGTCCTATCTTTTGAAAAAAATCGGTTTAAAAAAAAAATACGTGTAAAATATTTTTAACAGTAGAATATGTCTGCGAAAAATCGTTAAAATCGGAGTAGTGGTCGTATTTTTTTTACGAAAATCTTTCGGTTTGATATGGAATGAACGATATGCTGGCAATTTTGCTTATTGGCATAGCCACCGAGATGGAAATTAGGAAATGAAGGAACTGAAGGCCGATCTCTTCTCGAAATTTTTCCACGTAAATTTCTTACAGTTTGCGTTGAAGACTCACTGCTTTGGATGTAAGTTTTTAATATTTCCCAATTTTGTTTGAGCGTATAGCGTACCATTTTGCAAATGTTAAACATAAACCTGGATATAAAAATGAATGTTATTCTTCCCATCAAAATGAAAATAATTGGTAGCTCAAATTTAAAACTTAAATGGCCCACCCTATATTTATGAAAATGATAAAACAACTCAGAATTCTATTATCTTTACAATTATTTTCAACCCACTGTGCGAATTCATATTGAAAATCCTTCTCTCATTTATGAGAAAGGGGATGACTAAGAAGCTATGCTTCTATTAATAAATTTCTCAAAAACAACCTTCTCCAATGGATATTAGGATGTGAAAAGTGGATTGAGACCACTTATAAGGAGTGCCCACAACTGGATTTTTTGATTTGAGTTTGCCGCTATTTGCGTGGCACACAGAAAAAAGTGTTTTGAACAAAAACGTAGTCTAAGTTTGGTAAAATGTGGCACTAAAGACAAAGTATAGTGAAGTTTTGAAAAGGGGGCAAAATGACCTGAACAATTTATTCCCAATTTTTGTTCTGTTGTTAAATTCTTATTCATCCCTGTGATTATCCATTGACAAAATATCCTCTCCTCCTCATTTTTAAATTTTTATTTTAACTCTCAACAACACTTGATCTTTCGACAAACTTCAATATCTCATATTACAAGCTTTAAAATACTGTCAAGATTTTATCAAAAATTCCTAAAATTGCTGTCTCCATTTCCATACTATGAAAAGCATTCATGTGTGTGATGTGGGCATCACAATATTGAAATTTCAATCTGTAACAAATATTGCATAAAGTACATTGCATCGCAACACATGCACCATTATGAGTCTTGTCTTGCGCTTTGTGGGAATGGAAAATGGAATGGATGTCAAAAGTAGTGCCAACAATAAAATGTTTCAGATGCTTGAGGATATCAGAAGATGGGACCCACACTAAAGTGAATGTCATTTCAGCAAAATGCAAACTTTAGACATTATCATGAACTTTAGCCTCTCCGAAAGCATCATCATCCATAATCGTTCTCATCCTCAATTTTGTCCTCATCCACTACATTTTCTACTTCCTTTTAAGTTTAATAAAAGTTTCTTAAGTTCACACACACTCCCGTACAATAACTCTGATATAAATGAAAAGTACGTATGGGGCACAACACATGAGAAAGCCGATTTGGAAACATTTAAGGAGCACAGACAACGAAAAGTTGCCTCTGTTCTACATTTTTGATTTTTTTGTAATTTTTTAAATACTCAAAAGGCTGGGAAATATATCTCTCTTTTGTTATAAACCTTACAATTGAACAACCAGCGATTTTCAGGATAAGAAAATACAAATGATCAGTAGCGAATGAAATTGCTAAATAGATAATGTATGATGATGCTGAGTGCAAGTTTTAAACAATTTATACAAAATGCAAGGAAACTAGATAAAACTCATGTTTAACACCCCATATGTCCACATACATAGAGAGAAATGTCTCCTTCCGCTGTACCACAACTTCCTTCGGCTATTTCTGCCACGTTGCACTTAATACAAATACAATTTATTGAAAAGTACTTTTGTTAAAGATTGCATGCAAACCAGCAGTCCGCTGAAAAATTCAACCCGAAAGTATTCTTGGAGATGAAACTTAAAAACTATCCATGCTTTTTTAACTGCTGCATACAACATGTACTATTGCTGATGTGTTTTGGTGTGGTGTGCTGGCGTGGTTGCAGTGGCATGAGGTTGTTCCCATAATAGTGTCGGCGTGCCTGAAGGGAAAGCATATACTCTCCTAAGTACGTGTTAGCTAAAAGTAATCTTATGAATTACGAAAGTACATTTTTATGCGCACTCACCCCCAACGCAATCCACATTCACTTTCCCATTCGCCACATCTACATCGCCACCCTTCCACTCATGAAATACATTTTCATGGATAGTGAATATGTTAAGAACGATGCATTGTAAATCCTTAAAATATTCCATTTCTACACATACTCGTACTAAATGTATAGGATGTGTGAATTGGGAAGATGGTTTTTATATAAGAAATTAATAATTTAGATTTACTTTGTTTCGCATGCTATTTGAATGAATAAGTTCTCGTAAGGTTCTCAGTTCAGTTTGCTCTCTCGTTTGATTTTCTTTGCTATGTCGTCTCCGCCTAAGTCGTTCTGCGCTAAATGCTTTAAACCTTTGGTTGGCAATATTTTTAAACACTCCACGAGAGTATTATGTCTTTGTGCATTTGTTTGTAACACCCAAAAGGAAGCGAGATAGACCCATTGTTAAGTATACCGTTCGACTTAGAATCAATTTTTGAATCGATTTAGCAATGTCCGTCTGTCTGTCCGTCCATATAAAGAGTGATTTTTTTGAGGTTAGGATTTTCTTGCATTAGTATTTGACAGATCACGTGGGATTTCAGACATGGTGTCAAAGAGAAAGATGCTCAGTATGCTTTGACATTTCATCATGAATCGTCTTACAAACGAACAACGCTTGCAAATTATTGAATTTTATTATCAAAATGCGTGCTCTGTTAAGAAAGTTCATTGCGCGCTTCCATTTTATGGTCAGTTTAATCGACCCACTGAAGCGGCTATTCGGGCTATTGTGACTAAATTTCGCACCAAATTTACATTGTTGGACATTAAACCACCAACACGCTTACGTAGAGTGCGAACTGAAGAAAATATCGCAGCTGTATCGGCCAGTGTTAATGATGACCACCAATTTTCGATTCGTCGCCGTTCGCACCAATTGGGTCTCTGTTACTCAAAAACGTGGAAATGCCAAAATTGGACTAAGCGGATGGACCACCTAAGACGCAGCCGCGGTCAACATTTAAATGAAATTATCTTCAAAAAGTAAATGTCATGGACCAATCTAACGTTTCAAATAAAGAACCGATGAGATTTTGCAAATTTTATGCGTTTTTTTTTTTTAAAGTTATCAAGCTCTTAAAAAATCACCCTTTATTTTTGTAATCACGATACAGGTCGCAATTGTGGCCAGAACCAAACGAAACTTTACACAACGAAGTTTTCGGGATAAGGACGAAAGCTATTTAATTTGAAGAAAAGCGGTTCAGATTTAGATATAACCCCCCACTACGAATTTCACTCCCGATTTGACTCTTCACGCTGGATACCACATATAATAACAGATTTGGTTCAAATTTAGTAGAACATCTTATTTTTGCAATATAAACACCCATGATAAAAATGGGTCACATCGGTTCAGATTTATATATAGCCCCCATACAAATTTCGTTCTCAATTTAACCTTTTCCGCTCTAGAAACCATATATTTTATCAGATTGTTTTCAAATTTGGCAAAACATCTTATATTTAAACTAGGAACACCTGTGGTGAGAATAGGTCAGATCGGTTCAGATTTATATATATATCTCCCATTCATATTTCGCTCTCGATTTGACTTTTTCTGCTCTAGATACATCTAGGTACAGTTACAATTTGAAAGGGAATAGTAATTTTCAAAAAAGCTTGTTGCCAGTAAGAAATGGGTGCATTTATCTTCTTTCAAGCCTGTTGTTACTGCTGATAATGTGCTTAGTTATGTTGGAAAACATACTAAAATTGGAAGAAATCATATCGAATGCTATAGATTGGTTAAGAAGCATGCCGATGTAAATTCTTTAAAAAGTGTTACTTTTAAACTTGGATTATCTGCTGGTTTCTATGATGAGCTTTTTAAATCTTCGCTATGGCCATCAGATGTTCGTGTTCGTCCGTATGATTTTTTTCAAAATTACCGGATGGGAGTGAACTGCCTCTGAGTACTGCCGCTGTTAAATTCCATAATCTCAAAGTATATTACCAAAATATGGGCGGAATGAGATCAAAGTCAAATACCGTTTATGCAGCTTCTGTACAATATGAATATGATGTAATTGTCTTGGTGGAAACATGGTTGAATGAGGATTTCAAAAGTGCTACGCAATATACTGTTTACCGTAAAGACAGAGATCATGGTCGAGCCAATTGCGTTAAAGGAGGTGGGGTGCTAATGCTGTTAAGAAAATCCTAATTTCGTCAATTTGTATACTTCCCAACAATGATCCATTAATTGGACAGCTGTGTGTTTCAATATTGGGTCTTCATGATAATATTAGCTTAGCTGTTTCCTATATTCCGCCTAATAGTTCAGAAATTGTATGTGATGCACATGCGAATAACGTTATTGATTTGGCTGGCTTTCTTGTTAATAGTAAATTAATAGTTGTTGGTGATTTCAATTTGAGTAAAGTTGTTTGGTCTTCCGATGATAGTTCTCTGTCTATCGGGCCTTCTAATGTTAATAATTTGTTTGAAATCAATACTATTGATGGTTTCTTCAGTTTTAATTTTGATCCAAGTAAATCATTTTTTAACCGGTTAAGGCAAATTTTGGATCTTGTATTTTTGGATCACGATTTAAAATTCATTATAAATGAATGTCTTCACCCTTTTAGCAAATCAGATATGCATCATGTACCTCTTGAAATTACTTTAGCATTTTATTTGTTTCCTAAAGTAAGTGACAGCCGATTAGGTTTCGACTTTAAAAATTGTAGCTTTGAAAATATAAATAAGTGTATTAGTGATGTAAATTGGATCCAAATTTTTGGAGTTGACAATTTAACAGTTTGCTATGATAGATTTATTGCTGTTATTTATCAAATTTGTTGTTGTAATATTCTTCTTTTTCCTCTTCCTCTTCTTTATTTTCAAATCTGGTGCTAAAAATAATATTTTAAATTACAGACCTATTGCCAAATCATGCAACATTTCAAAGATATGCATATCGTTTTTGATAAGTTATACTTTGCTGTTAAACATGTTATTTCTCCATCTCAGCATGGATTTGTCAGGGGTCGATCTACTGTCGCAAATTTGGCGATTTTTTTCAGCACTGCATATCTAGCTTCGAACTTGGCTGTCAAGTTGATACTATATACACTGATTTCACAAAAGCATTTGGCACGCTATGTTATTTCATAAACTTTCTCATATTGGGTTTCATTCAGTTTTTTTTTTTTAATTGAATTGAATCATATTTACAGGATCGAACCTGTTTTGTGTCTATTGACTCTGTTGATTCGTTTTCTTTTAAAGCTACTTCTGGTATTCCCCAAGGCAGTTTATTAGCCCCAATATTGTTCATTTTATTTATTAATGATATATCGTCTTGTGTAAAATGGTCGAATGTTTTCTTATACGCTGATGACTTAAAGATATTTTTGCGAATTAACTCTATTGCAGATGTTTCCGTCTCCAAAGTGATTTGGACAGAGTTTCGGAATGGTGCTTAAACAACTTTTTGTGTCTTAATGTTTATAAATGTTTTAAAGTTTCTTTTGCAAATATGGTTTATTATGACTACTTCATTAATAACCTTGAACATAAATCCGTAGATGAAATAGCTGATTTGGGGGTTGTTTTGATGCGAAGTTTACGTTTATTAATCATTTAAATGTCATCATTACTAAAGCATATTCTTTGCTCGCTTTTGTGAAGAGAAATTGTCAGGAATTTTCGGACCCTTATACGGCGAAGTTAATTTTTTCATCTTTAGACCGGTCTAAGTTGGAATATACTTGTATTGTTTGAAATCCCTTTTGTGCTAAACATATATGTAGAATTGAACGTATTCGAAAAAAATCATGAAGTTTGCTCTACGTTCTATTCATTTTACTGAACCTCAGCCTTCCTATGTCGATAAATGTAGACTTATTGGTTTGAAAACCCTCCTTTCGCAAGTGTTTCTTTTCTTGGCTTAGTTGATTGTTCTGAATTACTGGAACTTGTAAATTTTAAAGTTCCTTCTCGCATTTTAAGAAATAATAATGTATTTTTTTATTCCGTTCCTTCGCATTTTAAGAAATAATAATGTATTTTTTTATTCCGCTTCATATATCTAACTATTCTGTATTTGAACCAATCGCAAGGGCTTTGAAAGAGTTTAATCGTATATCTAATTTTAATTTAGATTTTTCGAATTCTTTAACTACTTTTTGTAAGATATTAGATTTAATTTATTTTTAGTATTATAATGTAGTCTGTAAGGAATATTGTATTTCCATAGACTGGATAAATGAAATGAAATTCAGCTGGATCACTGATGAGCACAGTTGGCCGGCAGCCGAGTTAAGTTAAATGAAAAAATTTAAATTCTTTTTCATGAAACCACCAAAAATGTTCATGACAATTTGTGTCGAAAAATATATAAGTATTGCAAAAAAAAAAAAAAAACTTGATGTGATGTAATTGGGATGATACCCAAAATTGTTTTACTTGAGACTTGAGTAGACACTTATTATTTATATAATTTTGTTTATTGCTTCTTGGGATATGTAGGATATTTTTAGTTTTTTATATAAATTTTAATATTGTTTTTACGTTAATATCATTGTACATAATATAAGATGGAAGTTATTTGTAACCATATGCGGCCTATTTGGCTCGGTTATTTTTTAAATGCTTAGAAATAAATTAAAATTATGTACAACAATGATGTTTTTTTGTATAAAAGTTATGTTCGTGTGTACAAGGCTGACAGCACTCTGACCTGTCTTCATCTGTTTCTGTAACATTTTATTTATTATGGGACGATGTGGCGTATGATTGTTTGTTAAGTAATATTACCAATCATACGCACTGGTGTCCTACAATAGATTATATAGCTTTTGTTGTTACAAAACAAGATTAGTATTTTTGTGGAGAGGAACAATTCATGGAATTTAAAAAAATTGGAAAACCCTAAAAATGATTTCAGCTTGAATAATTATTATTTAAAATTCCACATTTTCCCCTAAACTGAAAGCTACACAAATGTAATGGCGGTGCTATAAATTCTATCAACCCATCATGTAACTTATACACAATATAAACTTATTTATAAAAGCATTTCATGGATGAGAAATGATTTAAAATGGTGTTATTTTCACATTTCCCCATGTTCGACGTAATAAACTAAGGAATAAATATTGCTCACCAAAGAAAATTCATACTAAATTTATTTACATTACATAGTACAGTAGGATTAAATATCACAAGTTCTGTCGAGTTCTTTGGAATTTATTTGCACATATCAATAGCCTTTACTTAAAATATTTAAGTGTGAGGGATAAATGGATTATTTACTAAAACAAAAGGGAGTGATACATTAATTGCATTACATAATTAATATATACATTACTAGCAGTACCCGCTGCTTCGCACGCGAAAAAGTCAGTTATTTGTTAATTTTATCCTTCTCTGTTATTTATTTATCTATTTATTTAATTTTCTTTTGGTGGATATAGATAAATCTAAAATAGTAATTTGGAAACATCCTATTATATAGCACTCACACACAGTCAAAGTAATGTGCTTGTCGATATGCACTATTTTAGCTGAACTCCTTCGTATGTATAATTTTTATCATTTTCTACCAAGTTTTGAACAAAAAATTACCACCATTTATATCCTCGATCTCATGTTTCTAGATGCAGCCAGCTACTTTATAACTTTTGCACCTCTTTCCCACAAAGTACAAATTTTGATAAACCACTATAGGTAACATGTACCCCCCCCTTTTAAGTACAAATTATGTATTATCCTGTACACAATTTGTATCCCTTTTCGTCCCGCGCATCCTTTAAAAGAACAAATTTCGATTTTACTGCGCTTCTACTTGGTCAGAGGAATTTACATACTAATTTACATACGAATTTACACTCCAAATTTCTCGACTATAGCTGCAATACTTGTTGGTACTATTTTTATCCCTTTTTGTCCCGCTCACCTCCTATAAGTAAAAATTTCAAAAAAAATCCATTTAGATTGCGCTTCTACGTTGTCAGGGAATTTACACTTCAAATTTCGCAACTAGAAATCAACTATTTTAGTTGGTACTATTTTTATCCCGCTCACCGTTTACAAGTACAAATTTCGAAAAATTCTTTAAGATTTGATACTTTAGTTGGTACTACTTTTATCCCTTTTTGTCCCGCTCGCCCTCTAAAAGTACAAATTTCGAAAAATCCAATTTTACTTCGCTTTTATATGGTCAGAGGAATTTACATATCAAATTTCACGATTCTAGGTGTAATACTTTTGTTGGTACCATTTTTATCCCTTTTTGGTTCCGCATGTCCATTAAAAGTAAAATTTTCGAAAAATCCAATTTTACTTTGCCTTTATATGGTCGAAGGAATTTACGTACCAAATTTCACGATTCTAGGTGTAATATTTTAGTTGGTACCATTTTTATCCCGCAAGTCTCTTAAATGTACAATTTTCGAAAAATTCAATTTAATTTCGCTTTTATATGGTCAGAGCAATGTACATACCAAATTTCACGATTGTAGCTGTAATACTTTAGTTGGTATCATTTTTATCCCTTTTTGTCCCGTTCACCCCTTATCAGTACAAATTTCGAAAAATCAATTTATATTGCACGTCTATGTTGTTAGAGAAATGTAAATACCGATTTTCACGATTCTAGCTGCAATTCTTAATTTGATACCATTTTTGTCTCTTTCCTCCCTTAAAAGTACAAATTTCGAAAAATCCCTATTTGTAGCTCTTCTGCATGGTCAGTGCAAGGAACTCACCGAATTTCATGTTTCTAACTACTGCCGTTTAGTCAGGACGAAGGTTCGATGTTTATCCCTTTTTGCCCCATTTTACCCCCTAAAAGAACGAATTTCTTAGTCGACGTCTGCGTCATATTTGGGAACTACCCTGAAAATTTCATGACCCTGGCTTCAGCCGTTTGGTCTGGGGGCTGGTCAACTCTTTTATATATATAGATATGCTCCAGTTAGTATGATAGTGGTCTAAGTCACACATTATCCGTTTTGAGATATGCAATAGTTTACGTTTCAGTCAATTAAAAATATATTTCCATCGAATCGTAATACTGTAAAGTTTAACATTCGACAATGTTTTATAGACGCTGCATTAACCTGCAATCTGGGTGATATTGCCACTCCCCCAACATAGCATCTCCCACACAAATTAGCATAAGCTTTGGTTAAAATAAAACCGATACAGTACGGACAGTCGAAATCAGTTTTAATATTATATTTGAAAATGATTTTAAAATCACTTTAAAACTGTAAAATATTTCTGCTTTTGCCACGCCCATTCTAGTACCTTCCACGTAATTGTTATTATCCTAGTGCCTGGAATCCACTATTACTAGATCATGTTTTTACAATTGTTTTATAAAAGTATATATAAACCGATTTAGCCAACTGACGATTTCTGGCGTGTTATGTCTGTATTGGGGCTGTGAGGATGGTGTAACCCCTTATGTTGATTTTAGGATGATTTAATTTCCCTGTCACATTCATAACTAAGCGAATTAGTAATAACACAATGCAAAAATTGTCGAGGGTCCACGTATAATATAGGGTGTTTTTTATTGGGGTATAGAACTTTAAGTTGGCATCACTTTTTTAACTGGCGGCCATTTTGTCAGCTGTCAAGTGATTAATATTTGGTTTGGTTTGCCATTTCATCATGAACAGGTTGACAAAAGAACAACGCTTGCAAATCGTGCAAATTTATTTCGAAAGTAATGGTTCAGTTAGCGAAGTTCACCGCAAGCTCCGTCCATTTTATGGTCACATAATCGTCCATCAGAGCAATTAATTCGGTTAACCATGGATCGTTTTCGCACAACGTTTACTCTATGTGATAATACGCATCCGCAGAGACGTCGAACAGTGCGCACCGAAGAAACAATTGCCGCTGTAGAGCAAAGTGTTGAAGAGGAACCGAATAAATCGATTCGCCACCGTGCACAGCAGTTGGAGCTGCACAGCAATTGGAGAAAGTGGTTGAAAATTGGACCTGTAGAATTGGCTATATTCGAGCCAGCCGCGGCGGCCACATGCCCGAAATCATATTTAAACATTAATGGCATAAAATTATCCTTCCAATAAAGCCAAATTGATGGACATTAAAACGATTTTCTTGTGTTTTATTTCAATTCGAAGTTCTATACCTCAATAAAAAACACCCTTTAGTTTGTGATTTATTTTGGCTTTCTAAACTCGAAACTTTTTACGGACTCCTCTTAATTTTTTTTTTCGAAAAAAATTATTTTTTCTCAATTTTGGGATACTTTTCCTTAACCACTATTTCTAGGTTAAATAAAAGTTTGTGATGATGCCTACAAAACCAAAGTACAAGGATTACCATTACCTTCGAAATTTTAACAAAAATATCCATAAAAATATGTTTTTAATATTTCGAATTTATAAATCCAAAATACATCAAAACGTGCTATACATGGCCCTTCGGAAAATGTTTGTTACATAGTGTATCTGATGTATATTGACTACCTTATTTCGAAAAGGAGAGTATTTTGTATTGGTACATTTCTTAAAAAAAACACACACAAAACAAAATTTAAAATTAGAATTGGCTATAAAAAGTACTGATTTTTATTCTATTATTTGGTTATATTCGAAATTTTAAAGATTGTCATACGACTGGCTCGACAGTACCTCATCCGATCAAACCAATTTTTCAGTACATGGCCCAATGATGACGCCAGCCCAAAGTCCACACCAAACAGTGACTCGTTGAGGATGCATTGGCTTCTTAATAGTCACGTATGGGTTCTCTGAACTCCTTATGCCGCAATTTTGCTTATTGACATAGCCACCGAGTTGAAAATGAGCTTAATATGAAAACACGAAAATTTTCCACTTAAATTTCTTATAGTTTTCGTTAAAGACTCACTACTTTGCAAGTAAATTTTTAATATTTCCCAAGTTTGTTCGAGCAGCATATCGTTCCATTTTACAAATGTCGAACATAAACCTGAAAATAAAATTATAAATTAATAATGTTAATAATGTTAAATGGCCTACCCTATATACTACTCTGAGCCTCATTTTGGAAATATAAGATCATTTACACGCGGTTATATATTTCCGTATATCCCTCATGGGTTATCTTCACTCCAAAGAAGGTATTTTCATATCCACTGAGCAGAAAATGAGCCTTATGGTGACTTCCAATTGATTTTGGGCCCATTGAACGGAAGTACGACGCAAATAATGCCCATTCGCATTCAATGAAAAATCTAACTGAGCACAATTGATAATAGATCTGACCAATTTGTGACTGTTAGATAGCTATCGCAAAATATAACGTCTAAATAAAGACTGTAAAATTTCTAAAATTTGGATTTTATAATTTTCTTAATCAAACTACTGTGTAACTCTTTCATTTCTTATTCCTACTATTCAGATAGTTGTAGCTCATACCAATTCACTACTGCCTATTTTAACTTCTTGCGAAATTTAAAATCTAAGGTATTGTAAGTGTTTTTAATACCTGAAACATTCACATTTTTTGTTTTACTCAACAAACCACCTTATCATTTGCTTTTCGTTTTGCAAATTTATCTAACACAATGAATTAAAGTTTAAAAATGTATTCATGGGATGGTGAAAACATAGCTTTTGGCTTAAGTTTGCCTTGTGTTTCACACAGAAAGAACAATTTGCATAAAATGTTCATTTTCAGCATGTCTCCATAACAAGATATTTAACATTGTTGGAAAAAAAATCAACAATGAAAAGAAAAAATGAACTGCACCACATTTTCCGAGCATTCATTTTGTCACAGTACGACAGACATGAGATCCAAGGCCCACTCTAACACTCCAGTTCAGAGTGTTTGATCTATGAACTTGTAACAAAAAAAGTACCTACAGTGAGTAATCTTATGGCACAGTCACTGGCTAACGTTTTAAGATGGACAAACTGACTTTTGGAAGATCATGTTTCTCTTTAAAAAACTTCAAGGAATTATTTATAAATCAATACTCAGGATATAACAAGAAGTTATATAATGCCATAAGTAATAAATTCAACTTGTGTTTGTCATTTTCTCCCACATGTCTCATAATAATCTATCATGGTGAAGTCAAAGGACCTAATTTTACGGGTATTCATTGAGCGGCAATGGCCTGTAAGAAACATTTATCCTCTTGAAGATTTACACTGACACTGATATACACATGTCTGTACATGTACGAATGTGCATCTGCATATTTTCAATTTTCAGACTTAGTCGAAGGTTTAGAAAATATTTATTGAAAACTATTACTGCCACACGTGACACAAACAATGATGTTGCAATAGTCGTTCATTTTGAATGCAGATGTACATGAAAGTGCATACATACAATTCTGCATACATATGTACCAACATTAAGTATGTAATATCCAACACGATAAGGTTAGGAGTCAGATGTATTGATAAATGTTTAAGTTCAACTTTTTCATAGTCATCACTCTTCTCATGGTTTCGAAAACGATGTTGTGTGGAAACTCATCTTTATATATAACAAGAAAGGAAAGGCTAAAGTCGGGCGGGGCCGACTATATAATACCCTAAACCCAGGTATTTCATTGGGGCAATTTTATGTAGTTCATATAAATTATACAGTTACTATAAATTCATCTTTAGTCAAAATTTAACGAATATGGTAAATAATATGATAATTGATCCAATTATCCGACAGACAAATACAAATTATACAGGTGTAATAGGACCGACATTTCAAAAAGGAGCCTATAACAACATTCTGGCCTGGTCTACAAAATGGGCCTATATATTTCTCATTCACGGTAGGTATTCTAAGTTGAAAAATATCATGATTTGCAAAATTTGATGAAGATACGATGTAAGATGTAGTTTCTAGAGCTGTAATAGATCAGAATGGGGCCCCATTTGGGTTATACCAAAGTATGGACATCTCCCAAACAAGTAAGGAAACGCCAAAGACGGACGGACTTTCTATCTCATTACAATTCAATTCGGTAAAAAAGTGAAATTGGGAAGGATTTTTGCATCCTGTAAATGTATGTGTTTGACGAAAAATTTTAAATCGGAAAGGACATTTGTATGGAATTATATTGAAACCTGGAACGATGTGACATGCTTTCACCATGTATGTTTATTGGTGAAATATAATATGTAAAGTTTGGCCAAAATTGGATAAACATTCGGGAGCGACATTTGTATGGGGGCTATATCTAAATCTGAACCGATCTTACCCACTTTCAACATAGGTGTTTCTAGTTCGATTATAAAATGTTGTGCCGATTTTAAAGTAAATTACGTACAATATGTGGTTTCTAAAGCTGAAAAAGTCAAATCGGGAACGACATTTGTATGGGGGCTATATCTAAATCTGAACCGATCTTACCCACTTTTAGCATAGGTGTTTCTAGTTAGATTATAAGGTGTTGAGCCAAATTTGAAGAAAATCGGGTACTATATGTGCTTTATAGGGCGGAAAAAATCAAATCGGGAGCGACATTTGTGTGGGGGCTATATCTAAATCTAAACCGATTTGCTCCAAATTCAATACCGATGGTCCTTGGCCAGAAAAAATAACTTCTGCCAAGTTTCATGACAATCGGGCAACAATTGCGACCTGTAGAGTGCGAACAAGCTTAGATGGACAGCAGACGGACGGACGGACGGACGGACAGACAGACATCGTTAAATCGACTCAGGTGGCGATTCTAAGCCGATCGGTATACTTAAAGGTGGGTCTAGCTCGATTATTTCTTGGTGTTACAAACATTTGGCGCGAAACTAACTTATAATACCCTAGTCCACGTAGTGGTGTAGGGTATAAAAATGCAAAATGTGTTTGTAAGTTTGTGGGTTTGTTTGTTTGTTCTTTATAGCAGCCTAAACTACTGGACCGATCTTCTTGAAATTTTCACAGTATGTTCATGCTGAACCGGTGGTGAAAATATATAACTTTTTGTATATATAAATTTTTGATATTTTCAGTAAGCGTAGCACCTCCCACACAAATTGGGGATTTATTCGTTTTTTTTTATAAATTAGCATATTCGGAGTACTGTTGCAGCTAGAGTCTTGAATTTTTGTGAATGTTCACTAATTGTTAGTCTACACAGTCTTGACAAAAATGGACGGTATTGTAAAAGTAGGCGTGACACCTCCCATACGAAGTTAAAACCTATTATTGAATATTACCAGTTCCATGACATCTAAAGTGCTGAAATTTTGTGCATCTAACATCAATCTGCGTAGTTGTGCCAAAAATGTGCGGTATTGCAGAGGTGGGCGTTTCACCTTCCATACGAAGTTAAAACCTATTATTGAATATTGTCTGTTCTATGACACTTAGAGTGCTGAAATTTTGTGTAAGTGCATCTAACATCAATGTAGGTACTTGTGCCAAAAATGGGCGGTATTGGCATCAATGTGCGTAACTGTGCCAAAAAATGGGCGGTATTGGAAAAGTAGACGTGCTACCTCTCATACAAAGTTAAAACCTATTATCGAATATATTCAGTTATATGACAGCTACAATACTTAACTTTTGTGTGAGTGCATCTAGCGTAAACCATCTAGCGTAGTTGTGCCAAAAATGGGCGGTATTGGGATAGTGGGCGTGGTACCTCACAGACGAAGATAAAACCTATTATCGAATATTGTAAATTCTACAACACCTAAAGTGCCGAAAATTCGGGTTAGTCGATCCAGTGTAAATACTTGTGCAAAGATCGACGGAAAGTGGCCGTGACCCTTCCCATACGAAATTAAAACCTGTTTTAGAGTATATTCGACACCGAGATTCCTATATTGTTGTGTGAGTTAATTTATTTATAACCTGCATAGTCAATATACAAGTGGGCTTGATTTGAAAGATGGGGAATCTTTGATTTGAATTATGTAAAATTACATATTTTCTTTGGATTTTCTTAGCACAATAGTAAAGAAAGGTTACAAAAAAGAAATGTTCATTCGTGAAATGCCCACTTAAGTCAAGAAAATGGAAATTATATAATTTTTTATACACTCCACGAGAGTATTATGTCTTTGTGCATTTGATTGTAACACCCAAAAGGAAGCGAGATAGACTCATTGTTAAGTATACCGATCGACTTAGAATCACTTTCTGAGTCGATTTAACAATGTCAGTCTGTCTGTCCATCTATTGTTGTAATCAAATAAGTTTTCTGGATCAATGACGAACGCTATTTAATTTGAGGCAAACCGATTCAGATTTAGATATAGCCCCCATACAAATGTCGCTCCCGATTTTCCGCTCTAGAAACCCATAATGTACTCGATTACCTTTAAATTTAGCACAACATTTTATAATCCAACTAGAAACACGTCTGCAGAAATTAGGTAAGATCGGTTCAGATTTAGATATAGCCCCCATACAAATGTCGCTCCCGATTTGACATTTTCCGCTGTGGAAACGACACATTGTACCCGATTTTCTTTAAATTTGGCACAACATCTTATAATCCAAGTACAAACACCTATCCAGAACGTGGGAAAGATCGGCCATACGATTAAGTAAGTTCTTCTTACGTTTTGGTTTTTTCTTTTGGTAATGGAAAGAAGGTGAATCACACTGAACTTAAAGTCAATTTGATTTTTGACATTTCTTCCTTTATCTTCAATATTCTCCATGGAACATATCCATTTCTTTAGTATCTCGGGGAATTACCTTGATTATAAGTGGTACATATAAAGAGTGATTTTTTTGAGGTTAGGATTTTCATGCATTAGTATTTGACAGATCACGTGGGATTTCAGACATGGTGTCAAAGAGAAAGATGCTCAGTATGCTTTGACATTTCATCATGAATCGTCTTACAAACGATCAACGCTTGCAAATTATTGAATTTTATTATCAAAATGCGTGCTCTGTTAAGAAAGTTCATTGCGCGCTTCCATTTTATGGTCAGTTAAATCGACCCACTGAAGCGGCTATTCGGGCTATTGTGACTAAATTTCGCACCAAATTTACATTGTTGGACATTAAACCACCAACACGCTTACGTAGAGTGCGAACTGAAGAAAATATCGCAGCTGTATCGGCCAGTGTTAATGATGACCACCAATTTTCGATTCGTCGCCGTTCGCACCAATTGGGTCTCTGTTACTCAAAAACGTGGAAATGCCAAAATTGGACTAAGCGGATGGACCACCTAAGACGCAGCCGCGGTCAACATTTAAATGAAATTATCTTCAAAAAGGAAATGTCATGGACCAATCTAACGTTTCAAATAAAGAACCGATGAGATTTTGCAAATTTTATGCGTTTTTTTAAAAAAAAAGTTATCAAGCTCTTAAAAAATCACCCTTTATTACCGATCACAAGAAAAAACAATATGAAACCTGATTTTAATTTTCGTCTGTTTTTCTGCTTGACGAAGCTGGCGGGGTTTCAGCTAGCAGAGTATAGAAATGACTTGTCATAACTCTATGTAATAAAATATATTTTTAATTGCTTAAATTCTAAGAATAAAATTTCTTATTTTTTAGAAAGATTTAAAGGTTTAGAAATACTGATTCCAGATATTTTCATATAACACGATTTGTTCGATAAAATATGAACAAATAATCAAAAATCCGATTACCCCGGTTTCTTAGCTATTTTAAATGTTGTGTCAAAAATGCTTCTTACACTCAAAATTTAAAGATTATATTTTAAATTCATGAAAAATACGGAACACGGCGAGTACGGTGATAAACTGAATTGTCCACATTAGAACAAAATTGGGAAATATTAAAAACTTACTTCCAAAGTAGTGAGTCTTTAACGCAAACTGTAAGAGATTTACGTGGAAATTTTTCTATCGATAGAAGATATCGGCCTTTATGAAGCCTTTATGAAGCTCACTTTCATCTCAGTGGCTATGCCATAATGCAAAATTGCCGCATATGGAGTTCAGAGAACCCACACGTGACTAATGAGAATTCAATGCATCCCCAACGAGTGGATTTTGGGCTGTACTAATAAAATGTGCTGATCGGATGAGGTACTGCCGAGCCAGTCGTGGTAGTCATATGAATGATATTATGTTCCATTATTAAATGACAAATTTCAACCTTTCCAATAAGTCCAGAAATTTGAAAACGCTATAAAATCAGTAGATTTTTCCTATTTTTTCTCTTAACATAAACAAAATTCCACAACCAGGCTGCTTCAAACCGTTGAGTTTAATCTTTCAATAATAATTAGTTCAATCTAATGACTACAATTCCCTAGAACTGAATAAATCTCACAATAAATATTTTGCAACTTATCGAAAATATCCAAAGAATAACTTCTTAATTGGGATAAATGCAAGCATGCTAACCGACAAATGTGAACAGATAATTTCTCTGAATAAACTGTGGCAAACCTATGTTAATGAGTATTAATTACATATGAATTCGAATGTCCGAATGCAATGTGATGGGTAGATAATCTAATATATTGGCAGATGTAGATAAAACACATAAGAACTATGCGAGGGGCTTAGCAAAAGTAAAAGAAGTGGATTTGTATGTTTTATTTCAATATAAGTGGCTTTGAGGCTTAGAATTGCATGTTCAGATGAAATTTTAAATTCGAATAATTACATTGTTTATTCATTATATACAATGGAAGTAATTCGTAAATATATGCGACCTACTTGGCTAGGATATTTTTAAATGCAAATAAATAAACAACATTGTTAGTTTTCTAGGTATTTGTGGAAAGAAGAAAAAATATTCCTCATCTGAAGGGAAACTTTACCACTACCCTACCTGTGACTCTGTTCTTCTCTAATTATGGTTGGCCACGTACTATTTAAGCAAATGAGCTCTTTACTGCCCAACACAATATGAAACCATAACGAGAATGTTATCAAAATTATTTCAAATTAATCTTTGAGCAGCATATCAATTGCAGTTTACATCAATTGCTCTGCTATGTCAGTTTGTAATGATGTGTGCTTGTGTTTGCTGCAAATCGCTCGATATGCTTATCAGTGATACTGCGGTGTATGTGTGGATACAAACGATTATGGTCAAATGGATAATTGCGATAATTGATGCAAATTTTGGTTTTAAATTTCAAAATGTGTAATACTGTAAATATTCGCCTGATATAAAATTTAGTTATGTTTGTAGGTATTTTCCATCCTCTCTCTATAATGGAATGGGCTGAAAATTTTCGTTGCCAATCGATGATAAATTATAGACTCGTCATAATTATTATCGCCATCATCGGCGATAAGTGTGAATGGTGAAAGTTTTAATTGATTTTCCTTCCAGCCATTTGCGATGGCAGTTAACATGACACACACCCTGAAAATCAACTTCTGCAATTTTTTGTGATAATTCATGTCGATAAACAAGTTAACGTATTATTCGGAAATTGGAGTTGAGTGTTTGCATAAGAAAGTAATCCATTAATACGTGTGTTAATTTATTAATTGGGCGTTATTATGTATTAATTTTAATGAAGCTGGGCGTAATGTTTGTATAAAGGAAAGAAAATCCCCTCAAGACATTTATGTATGTGATATGAATATGCTGGCGACGGTGTATATTAAAAATACTCTACATGTTCTCAGGAAGAGACAAGAACATTATTTCACATTAAAAGCCGGACAAATGATATTTTTTAAACGTGTAGACGCTAAAAGAAGAAATTTTTAGTTTTACGCAAGTTGAAGCACAACTAGCGATTTGTTAATTATCTAATAGATAACATTAAATATATGCTCTTTCTAAAATTGTACAACTTTAGCAGAAGGAGTATACTTTTCTGCTTCATAATTAATATACGATGCATCCCCCATTGGGCTAATAATAAGATCACAACATTAAAAATGTGAACGAAACCAATCTCGTTTCAAGTATCGAATATATTAAGTGACCGATATTGGAGGGGCGCCCAGTAGCCCCATACAAAATGGAGATTGGAAAAGAAAGAATTTAAATCTGTCGAGCAAAGTTGTTCCAGTATGATCTTAAATCTCCACCAATACTTAACAAGTAAGGAAAGGCTAAAGACGGGCTGGGCCGACCATATGATACACTCCACTTTCTATCGGAATTAAATCCAACTCGGCAAAAAAGTGGAAACGGGAAGAATTTGTGTATGTTTCCTAATCATAGGCTAATATGACCTGGTCCGATTTGTCACACCGATAAGAATATTTGTATCGGGGCTATATCCAAACATGTAGTAAAGTGACTAACTTTCACAATAAGTTCTTCCAGTTCAAATATAACGGTGAAACTTCGTGGTTTCTGGGGCGGAAAAAGTCTATCCGGGAGCGAAATTTGTATGGGAGCGATATGTAAATCTGAACTGATCTGACCCATTTCCACCATGAGTGTTTCTAGTTGAAATAAAGGGTGACTTTTTAGCTATTATCTTTTTGGCAACACTGGTTTAAACAGCTGACGCACGTTTTGTTTCACTGTCAAACATCCTCAGTTTGGTCTATAATTTAACCATGAATCGTCTTACAAACGAACAACGCTTGCAAATTATTGAATTTTATTATCAAAATGCGTGCTCTGTTAAGAAAGTTCATCGCGCGCTTCCATTTTATGGTCAGTTTAATCGACCCACTGAAGCGGCTATTCGGGCTATTGTGACTAAATTTCGCACCAAATTTACATTGTTGGACATAAAACCACCAACACGCTTACGTAGAGTGCGAACTGAAGAAAATATCGCAGCTGTATCGGCCAGTGTTAATGATGACCATCAATTATCGATTCGTCGCCGTTCGCAGCAATTGGGCCTCTGTTACTCAAAAACGTGGACTAAGATTTAATTCGGATAGATGAACCATTTGAGACGCAGTCAAGGTCAACATTTGCATGCAATAATCTTCAAACATTAAATTATATGGACCGTACTATCGATTCAAATGAAGATTTCATGCATTTTTCTGAATTTAATGTGTTTTTATTTTGAAAAACTTTCCTATAGCTTTTACAAAATCACCCTTTGTAAAATATTTTGAAAGATTTGAAGAGAAGTTAAAATATGTGGTTTCTAGAGCGGAAAAAGTCAAATAGGGATCGAAATTTGTATGGGAGCTATATATAAATCTGAACCGATCTGACCCATTTGCACTATGACTGTTTATAGGACAAATGTAAGATATTTCGACTAATTTGAAGAGGATCTGTTAAAGTATCTGGTTTCTAGAGCAGAAAAAGTCAAATTGGGAGCGAAATTTGTATGAGAGCTATATATAAATCTGAACCGATCTAACACATTTTTACCACAGGTGTTTCTAGTTGTAATATAAGATATTTTGCCAATTTTGAAGAAAATCTGTTAAAATACGTGGTGTCTAGAGTGAAAAGAGTCAAATCGGGAGTGAAATTCGTATGGGGGCTATATCGAAATCTGAACCGATTTTCTTCAAATTAAACAGCGTTCGTCCTTGTCCCGAAAAACTTCATTGTGCAAGGTTTTATTTAGTTATGTCTACAATTGCGACCTGTATCGGGATTACAAGAATAGATGGACAGACGGACGGACGGACATTGCTAAATCGACTAAAAAAGTGATTCTAAGTCGATCGGTATAATTAGCAATGGGTCTATTTCGCTTCCTTTTGGGGTTTACAAACAAATGCACAAAGACATAATACTCTCGTAGAGTGTATAAAAAGTCGTATTGCCAGTCATAGAAACCTCTCAATTTGTTTCTGTTGCATGACTACTATCCGACAAGTTATTGTCGTTGTCGTCATTGTCATCAAGAACATTCTGATTTATTCTTCCTTCTTCTTTCTATTTGTATCCTTATGCGATTGTTTTTGTTGTTGTTCTTACAAAAGTTTAAAGTTGGAAAATAAAACTCCAACTTTGACAATTTTCCAAAAAGGAACCTGAGAGAATTTACTACTAAGAGGGGAAAATTTACTCTTACCACAATGATCAATTTGGAGCAATATCAGATTCTTAAAATTTCGAATTCTATTTGATTTGAACTGGGATATTGTCCTCGCTCAAGACCATTTCCATCTATATTTAATAGAATGCAAATTTTTTTACAATTGGCTGCAGGCTACCACTATCATGATTTCACACTGTCTAAAGGTTTCGTTCAGGTGGCTTCGCAGCTACTTTTCAACATCAAACCCGGCCTCTATAAGGAGATGATTCTCACAAACGAAAGAGAATCACAACTCACTTGCCGAACTTGCGTTTAAAAAATCGCACCAAGTAATAAAGTACACATGCCATCTTAAAAGCATCTTATTGAGTTGCATATGTAAGTATGTGTATATGCAGGTATAGTTACCCTTCTATATTCTATAATAAATAACATGTTGTTGATCTTTCCAATTTTTAAATGGCGTGATTCGATTTACAGCAATAAAAATTGTCAAGAAGTTCTTCTTCTTTTTCAAAACTAAAAATAATAAATATTTTTAATCAATTAAACATACTATGATGCTTTACTATGAGGCTCGAAACCTAACATGCTAAGAGAAAATTTTCTAAAAATTTGTTTTGAAAATTTATTTTCAAAAAGCAAGGTGACATTTTCACTCTCAGTAGTGTATTCTCTCTGCAAAGAAACGATTATCTCAACACAACTCACAACTCTTCTGCCAGTACGTACGGCATGACATGGTCGGAAGAATGACAAACTGAGACAGTGTGCAACAGTGTAACGCTGTTATTGAGCGAATGATTGAGTGACTGACTGGCTTGCTTGTTTGTCAGTTTATTACGTTGCTGTTCCTTTAAATTGAAGTGTAAAGTATTCTCATTTACACCATCGTATTTTTTCCCGAACACCTTAAATTTGTTTGGTATAACTTCTCTTTAACAGTTTGGTTACTTTTTTTCTGCCACATTTTATTTTATTCAACTGTATGAAGTTGAACGAAGGACTGACTGATAAAGAAATGAAAGAAGTGGTTCAAAAGAAAACTTTTAAATTAATTGAAATATGAGGAAGTATCAGAGACAAGCAGATAGGCGACATAAATGATATTACTATTGGTGTAAATAGGCGCCATCAAAACTTTGAAGAAACTGTTGACAGTTGGAACTTTTTCTTTCATCAGCATCATTTTTCTTCGTATCATCAATATCGTTGTGATTACAACAAGTTGTTCAAACAATTGAAACTTCTCTCATTTTCAAAAATACCATCACAACCAAAAATATCTATTTATGTATAGTACCCGTTATTAGTTTTATCCGTCTCTGTTTTAGGAAAGTATTTATCTGATTTTCTTTGCTAAAATAGTAAATTGGAAACATAGCACTCATATACAGTCAAAGGAATGTGCTTATCGATGTGCACTGTTTTAGCTGAACTCCCTTCGTATATATATTTATTATCATTTTCTACCCAGTTTTTTTCGAAAACAAAATCATTTTGATGGTCAGAGGAATTTACATACTAAATTTCATGATTCTAGCTGTAATCCTAAAGTTGGTACCATTTTTATCCCCTTTTGTCCCGGATTTGTTCTTGTACATTGTCAGAGAAAATGGCACACCAAATTTCACGACTATAGCTGCAATACTTAAATTAGTACCATTATTATTCCTTTTTGTCCCTCGTAACCCTTAAAAGTACAAATTTTGAAAAAATTCAATTTAATGCGCTTATATTTACGTGGTCAGAGGAATTAACATACCAAATTTCACGATTCTTGCTATAATAATTTAGTTTGTACTATTTTTATCCCTTTTTGTCCTGCTCACCCCTTATAAGTATAAATTTCAAAAAAAAATTAATTTTATTGCGCTACTACATGGTCAGAAGAACTTACATATCAAATTTCAAGATTCTAGCTGCAATATTTTAGTTGGTACCATTTTTATCCCTTTTTGTCCCTCTCACTTGTTATAAGTATAAATTTCGAAAAATTTAATTTTTTTGGGCTTCTACATGGTCAGAAGAACTTACATATCAAATTTCAAGATTCTAGCTGCAATACTTTAGTTGGTACCATTTTTATCCCTTTTTGTCCCGCGCAACTCTTAAAAGTACAAATGCATTTATATTGCGCTTCTATGTGGTGAGAGGAATTTACATACCAAATTTCCAGATTCTAGCTACAATACTTTAGTTGGTACAATTTTTATCCCTTTTTGTCCCGCTCACCCCTTATAAGTACAAATTTCGAAAAATCCAATTTCACTGCGCTTCTACATGGTCAGAGGAATTAACATACCAAATTTAACGATTCTAGCTGCAATATTTTAGTTGGTACCATTTTTATCCATTTTTGTTCCGCGCAGCCCTTTAAAGTACAAAATGTACTTATGTTCCGCTTCTATGTGGTGAGAGGAATTTACACACCAAATTTCGCGACTATAGCTGCAATACCTAAATTAGTACCATTTGCATCCTTTTTTGTCCCTCGCAACCCTTAAAAGTACAAATTTTGAAAAATCCAATTTTACTGAGCTTCTACATGGTCAGAAGAACTTACATATCAAATTTCAAGATTCTAGCTGCAATTCTTTAGTTGGTACCATTTTTATCCCTTTTTGTCCCGCGCAATCCTTAAAAGTACAAAATGCATTTATATTGCGCTTCTATGTGGTGAGAGGAATTCACATACCAAATTTCACGATTCTACCTACAATACTTTAGTTGGTACCATATTTATCCCTTTTTGTCCCGCTCACCCCTTATAAGTACAAATTTCGAAATAAATTTATATGGCAATTCTACGTTGTCAGCGGAATGTAAATACCGATTTTCACGTTTCTAGCTGCAATTCTTAAATTGGTAAAATGTTTATCCCTTTTTTGTCTTTCCCCCACTAAATGTACAAATTTCGAAAAATCCCTATTTGTAGCTCTTCTGCATGGTCAGTGCAAGGAACACACCGAATTTCATATTTCTAGCACTGCCGTTTAGTCAGGACGAAGGTTCGATGTTTATCCCTTTTTGTCCCATTTTACCCCCTAAAAGTACGAATTTCGTAAAACCCTTTATTAGTCGACGTCTACGTCATATTTGGTAACTACTCTGAAAATTTCATGAGCCTGGCTTCAGCGGTTTGTCTGTGTAACGCAACTCTTTTATATATATATAGATTAAGAAACTCACTTTAGAGGGGAGAAATATATTTGTAATTCAAGAAAAAACATATTTTTATATTCTCCACCTTATATCGACACGCCACAGTCGGGTGTTTTCTAGAGGTTACGTATTCCGATAACGAGTAAACTGTCACAAATTGTTCAGTTTGGCTTCGCATTTATAAGAATTAAAGTCAAGTGAACATCATTTGAGCCGTACGTTCGGTCAATAGACTCAATATCCGCGGGAAGACAACCACAAATCACAAAATATCATTCATTGTATTTGGTTTGAAAAACGAAAAACTACTCCAACAGGAAACTGACACAGTGGAGCCAACATCCTCTCACAAAAAAATGAATACACTATGCAACACAAAATTTTCCTAAGGGTCATTTATAACATTTACTGATTTATTTTGGCTTTCGATATTAATTTATGTTGATATATAATTTTATGTTGATATATATTTTATACAATTTTAAATTCTTAATGTTTGCACGTTGATGACACATACAGTTCATAGAGCTCATGGTTTATGGCAATACCGATACTCTCCGAAATATGTCATGTGACTTGTAGGAAATAGAAATATGTGAATGTCACCGTTCACATGCATTCTTTAAAATATAGGGTGGGCCATGTAAAATTTAAAATTTTACAATTTTAAATTTGAACTACCGATTTCTTTGACTTTGAAAGGTAGAATAACATTAATTTTAATTTTTATTTATTTATTTATTATGAATACAAAGTAAATTTATATTCTAATTTTGGGTCCAGGGATTGAGAGGGGTGATTAAGACCATTGTAGCTAGTTATTGCAGCGACAGACCAGAGCCTCTGGTGGAAATCGAAGCCACAACGCCCACACTGATAGCCGAGCCGCTACCAACTCGTCTACCGGGTACTCTTCATTTTTATTTTTTTTTTTCAAGTAAAGGGTTTAAACAGCTGACGCACGTTTCGTGTTTTGTTTCCTTGTCAAACATCTTCAGTTTGTAATTATTGAATTTTATTATCAAAATGCGTGCTCTGTTAAGAAAGTTAATCGCGCGCTTCCATTTTATGGTCAGTTTAATCGACCCACTGAAGCGGCTATTCGGGCTATTGTGACTAAATTTCGCACCAAATTTACATTGTTGGACATTAAACCACCAACACGCTTACGTAGAGTGCGAACTGAAGAAAATATCGCAGTTGTATCGGCCAGAGTTAATGATGACCATAAATTATCGATTCGTCGCCGTTCGCAGCAATTGGGCCTATGTTACTCAAAAACGTGGAAATGCCAAAATTGGACTATGCGGATGGACCATTTGAGGTGCAGTCAAGGTCAACATTTGCATGAAATAATCTTCAAATATTAAATTATATGGACCGTTCTATTGATTCAAATAAAGATTTCATGATTTTTTCTAAATTTTATGTTTTTTTTTTTTTGAAAAACTTTCCTATAGCTTTTAAAAAATCACCCTTTATTTATTTATTATGAATTACAATACAAAGTAAATTTATATTCTAATTTTGGGTCCAAGGATTGAGAGGGGGTGATTAAGACCATTGTTATTGCAGCGACAGACCAGAGCCTCTGTTGGGAATCGAAGCCACAACGCCCACACTGATAGCCGAGCACGCTACCAACTCGACTCCCGGGGCGCTCTTCATTTTTATTTTCCAGTTTATGTTTGACATTTGCAATATGAGACGCTATGCGCTCAAACAAAATTGTGAAATATTAAAAACTTACTTCCAAAGTATTGAGTCTTTAACGTGTTCAGAGAACCCACACGTGACTATTGAGAAGCCAATGCATTCACATCGAGTCACTGTTTGGTATGGATTTTGGGCTTTATTGGGTTGATCGGATGAGGTACTACCGAGCCAGTCAGCCATTGTGTTTCATTATTAAATGACAAAATTCAACCTTTCCAATAAAACCAGAATTTTCTATAGCCGATTCTAATTTAAAGTTATAAATGGCCCACCCTAGACATACTTGCATCAATCATGCCAATTACGATAAATCGCAACAATCATAATCACATGAATTGTTAGCTCTTCATTATAATACATGATGGTGATGTCGATGCTAGTGACAATGATGACGAGCAACGATGAAACAGAGTTCCTAAATGTATGACTGCCTTAAGCTATTTGCAATCTTTCAACTGAAAAGGCAATGATTCACTCCTCCAATTTGCGTTCGTTCCTTCATATTTGCGTTCGTTACGGAGGATAACACACTTTATATGTATGTTAATTGAGAATTTTGTAGCAACACAACCAGGATGTGTTCTCCTTTGTTGTATCTGATGGAATATCCACTATAAAAAATGATGCGCCAGGGGACGTATGGCAATGTGGCAACATAATTGAGCAGACAATACGTTCAAAACCCCACTTACATTGACGAAATTGTTGATGTCTCCCTCGTTTGTACATAAATTTCGCTTTTATGATATTCTCCATGTGTTCAATAGCTCTCAGTCAACCGTAAATATGTGTGCACTAGTCAATCATGCCCTGCCACCACATCACTACCGTCCTTGCTACATTCTTCGATTGCTAAGGAAGCCGGAATGCCATGAAGAATTCCCATTAAAGTACATCTTCACTTCTTACACTAGCATTGCAACAAATTCGTTCTTATGCACAACTCTGCTTATACATATGCAGGTATGTTTGTGTATGCATAACTACACTCATACACATATACAACGATGTTGTGGATGCTCGTTTGTACGAGGACAACAAGGAATGTTTTGGCACTTCAATACTTTATCGATAAAGTATATATTGGGTCTTTTGAACAGGTTTCATTTCCGATAACGATTTAATGATTTAACTCACAAATTGGTCAGGTCTGGCAACTGTATTAAAGTTGTGTTCAGCTTAGATGTCATTAGCAGTAATAAAAGCCGAATGACCATTATTTGTTTTGCGAACGGTAAGAGCCAAAGGTCCTTGCCAATTATTTCGTGCCCCAACTGAATGGATTGGTAAACGTGTTATTTCCCAAAATTGTCCACCGATATTGTGCGATTTAATGCCCCTGAAGTAATTCTTTTTTAAATGAATACAATTATCATTCTGGGTATCTGGTTTTATATCCTCCTTGAATTGCCGTCTGATAACCTCTATAAAGTATAGGCATAGCCAAATCAAACTAGCTAGGATATTAATAGTTTTCTTAAAAACGTGTAAGTTGGTTGGTATTGTAAATTATCCAAATCCTCCTGAGATAATTTTACCTCATGCAATTTTTCTCGTGGACTAGGCGTATATTCATATCGAGACAAACCTGGCCTGGATATAGCAAACAACTTACAAGATTCCCTCTCAGCCACGGTAGAATGAATGAAGTGGACTCGTGGTGATGGTTCAGTCGCCATTTGGAGGCCATATGCGGCGAATGAAGCTGCTATACATGATCACTGCCAAGGCTGTGACAAAGAAAAGTAACAAGAGAGAGTCGATCACTAAACCCTGCAATAAATAACCTTGGCCTTCAAATCGGTCATGCAAAATGTCGTTTGTGATACAGAGCGACATTCTCTTGGATGCACCTGTACCCAATTCACATCAACAAGTGAGTTTCTCCGAATGGGTTCACATTTAATAGACCTCTTATGAATGAGTTTCGTCCTAAATACCACAATTTTGATGGTTGACGTAGCCGTTCATTAAGAAATGTACATTTCCTTAGAAGATTATTTATTTTGGAAATTGGGGGCAACTAATTTTATACACTCCACGAGAGTATTATGTCTTTGTGCATTTGTTTGTAACACCCAAAAGGAAGGGAGATAGACCTATTCTTTTTTATACCGATCGGCTTAGAATCACTTTTTGAGTCGAGTTAGCAATGTCCGTCTGTCCATCTATTGTTGTAATCACAATACAGGTCGCAATTGTAGCCAGAATCAAACGAATCTTTGCACAACGAAGATTTTCGGGACAAGGACGAACGCTATTTAATTTGAAGAAAATCGGTTCAGATTTAGATATAGCCCCCATACGAATTTCACCCCCGATTTGACTCTTTTAACTCTTGATACCACATATTATAGCAGATTTTCTTCAAATTTCGCCAAACACCTTATATTTCAACTGAAAACACCTGTAGTAAAAATGTGTTAGATCGGTTCAGATTTATATATAGCTCCCATACAAATTTCGCTCCCAATTTGAATTTTTCCGCTCTATAATCCACATATTTTAACAGATTTTCTTCAAAATTGGCAAAACACCTTATATTTCAAATGGAAACATTTGTTGTAAAAATTTATTAGATCGGTTCAGATTTATATATAGCTCTCATACAAAATTCGCTCACAATTTGAATTTTTCCGCTCTAGAAACCACATATTGTATCAGATTGTCTTCAGATTTGGCAAAACATCTTATATTTCAACTAGAAACACCTGTGGTAAAAATGGGTCAGATCGGTTCAGATTTATATATAGCTCCCATACAAATTTCGCTCCCGATTTGACTTTTTCCGCTCTAGAAACCACATATTGTATCAGATTGTCTTCAGATTTGGTAAAACATCTTACATTTCAGCTAGAAACACCTGTGGTAAAAATGGGTCAGATCGGTTCAGATTTATATATAGCTCCCATACAAATTTCGCTCCCGATTTGACTTTTTACGCTCTAGAAACCACATATTGTAGCAGATTGTCTTCACATTTGGCAAAACATCTTACATTTCAGCTAGAAACACCTGTGGTAAAAATGGGGCAGATCGGTTCAGATTTATATATAGCTCCCATACAAAATTCGCTCACAATTTGATTTTTTCCGCTCTAGAAACCACATATTGTATCAGATTGTCTTCAGATTTGGCGAAACATCTTACATTTCAGCTAGAAACACCTGTGGTAAAAATGGGGCAGATCGGTTCAGATTTATATATAGCTCCCATACAAATTTCGCTCCCGATTTGACTTTTTACGCTCTAGAAACCATATTGTAGCAGATTGTCTTCAAATTTGGCAAAAAATCTTATATTTCAACTGGAAACATCTGTTGTAAAAATGTGTTAGATCGGTTCAGATTTATATATAGCTCCCATACAAAATTCGCTCACAATTTGAATTTTTCCGCTCTAGAAACCACATATTGTATCAGATTGTCTTCAGATTTGGCGAAACATCTTATATTTCAACTAGAAACACCTGTGGTAAAAATGGGGCAGATCGGTTCAGTTTTATATTTAGCTCCCATACAAAATTCGCTCACAATTTGAATTTTCCGCTCTAGAATCCACATATTTTAACAGATTTTTTTTAAAATTGGCAAAACACCTTATATTTCAACTGGAAACACCTGTTGTAAAAATATGTTCGATCGGTTCATATTTATATATAGCTCCCATACAAATGTTGTTCCCCCAGAAACCGCGTATTTTCAGAGTATTTCTTAAAATTCAGCATAACACGTTATACTTCAACTAGAAGAACTTATCGTGAAAGTTAAGGAAAGGATAAAATCGGGCGGGGCGACTATATGATACACTCCACTTTCTATCGGAATACAATTCAGTAAAACAAGTGAAAATGGGAAAATTGTTTGTACGTTTCCTAACCACAGGCTAATATGACCTGGTCCAATTTGTCAAATCGAGAAAATTATTTGTATCGGGGCTATATCCAAACATGGAATGAAGTGACTAACTTTCGATTCGATTTTAGAGATATCCTTTCCGAACTTTATATACCCTCCACCATGGATTGCATTTCATAGAGGCTGTCGATTTTCGTAGAGGTGCAGTAATATTACAGGAATATATATATTTTTTTGAATATAACCAAACCAAATCAAATGCAAATTTTGAAAATTCAGTATCTTAAGTGCAAAATAACCTACCTTCATGATTCAACAAATTTTTTGCCGTAAAAGTAAATAAAGGGTAATTTTTTAAAAGCTATAGGAAAGTTTTTCACAAAAAAAAAACACATAAAATTCAGAAAAATTCATGAAATCTTTATTTGAATCGATAGTACGATCCATATAATTTAATGTTTGAAGATTATTTCATGCAAATGTTGACCTTGACTGCGCCTCAAATGGTCCATCCGATTAATGTGTGCCTGTTTTTACTACTCTCTATTTAGCGTTGCACCCAGAGATTTCTTTTGGGTACACTACTTCCATCTCTGCACAGTGTTTCTTTCATTCCGTAGTTACAATTTAAATAATAATACATTTCATAGTAAATATTTATATTAAAAAATGAACGTAAATCCATCTGAGTGGCTACTTTCAGTCCTAAGTCACTGGTGATGGTGTCGTAAACTTGCCACCGAAAGACCGTTGGACTTTTGCTGGCGAGGTTTCCCTAAGGAAAGGCCTCTGGAGGTAAGTCGGTAAGTACGATGCCCTTAAGTTTTCGACTTCTCAATATCTGAACATATTTTTGTCCTTTTTGTAAGGATATAAGCCACTGTAAACTGATTGCAGGAGATGGGTTATTTTAAACTTTTGGTGATGTAGCTGCTGGATGGTTTTTCCATTTGCAATGTGGATAGGTGTTTGGCTTCTGTTTCACAGAACAAACATATGTGAGATTTTTAAATTACTTGTTATGGCTTCGCAAATTTTCGGAGACGTTGTCTTTTTGTTGAGGTGGGAGTAGTAGTTTTATTTTTACAATAAAAAGTAATACTTTTATTTTGCAGAAAAAACATAAGTTTTAATTGGAAGTAGTTAAATTTAATTTCTGCATTACAGAAGACAACGTATAAAACGTTTTCTTGGTATTTCAGGATTTCTTAATTAAGTTTCAGTGGTGCATGATCTAAAAAGTGCAGAGAGCACAGTGGACCCAATCAAAAAATTTTAATAAAATCTAGGGAGTCCTTCGACCTGGCAAAGAAAGTTACCCATAAGAGTAAATCCATGTCATGCGCAACATCCAATTAAGCAGTGACATTCACATGCCACAAACTATAATCAAACCCTAATAAATCGTCTTTCTACGTTTACGTGACCGGGAGCATCAATTAGTGCTTTAAGGTACCGCTTTGGATTAAAAACATTTAAAACGGTGCCGTATTTATTGCAAATTAAAGTTCTACTTGACTAAAAAATACAAACTACCACTACACCGAAGTAATCAGCGATTTATATCTGGTCGGGATATATAAAATAAATTCAAAATAATTTGGCAATTTATTTTCTTGTGAAATAAAATATTTTTTTTTTAAGATTAAGATATTTTAAACATTATTAACAAGTAAGGAAAGGCTAAAGTCGGACGGGGCCGACTATATAATACCCTACACCACTCCCTGCGTATGTACCTCGCTTTGATTACTAAACCCAGGTTTTTCATGGGAGCAATTTTATGTAGTTCATATAAATTATGCAGTTACTATAAATTCACCTTTAGTCATATTTAACGAATATGGTTAATAATATGGTAATTGATCCAATTATCCGACAGACAAATATAAATTTTACAGCAGTAATAGGACCGACATTTCAAAAGGGGGCCTATAACAACATTCTGGGCCTGGTCCAAAACATGGGCCTATATATTTCTCATTCACCGAAGGTATTCCTAGTTTAAAACAATATCATGATGATGAAGATCCGATGTAAGATGTAGTTTCTAGAGCTGTAATAGCTCAGAAAGGGCCCCATTTGGGTTATACCAAAGTATGGGCATATGGGCATTACCCAAACAATTCTCATTACAATTCAATTCGGCAAAAAGTGAAATCGGGAAGGATTTTTGCATCCTGTAAATGTATGTGTTTGACAAAAAATTTTAAATCGGAAAGGACATTTCTATGGGGGTATATTGAAACCTGGGACGATGTGATCCGCTTTCAACATGTATATTTATTGGTGAAATATAATATGTAAAGTTTGGCCAAAATCGGTTAAACATTCGGGAGCAACATTTGTATGAAGGCTCTATCTAAATCTGAACCTATCTTACCCACTATGTTTCTAGTTCGATTATAAGATGTTGGACCAATTTTAAAGAAAAACGGGTACAATGTGTGGATTTTAGAGCGGAAAAAGTGAAATCGGGAGCGACATTTGTATTTTTGCATACGTGTTTCTAGTTGGATTATAAGATGTTCTGCAAAATTTAAAGAAAATCGGGTACAATATGTCTTTTCTAGAGCGGAAAATGTCAAATCGGGAGCGACATTTGTATGGGGGCTATATCTAAATCTGAACCGATCTTACCCAATTTTTGCATACGTGTTTCTAGTTGGATTATAAGATATTCTGCAAAATTTAAAGAAAATCGGGTACAATATGTCTTTTCTAGAGCGGAAAATGTCAAATCGGGAGCGACATTTGTATGGGGGCTATATCTAAATCTGAACCGATCTTACCCAATTTTTGCATACCTGTTTCTAGTTGGATTGTAAGATGTTCTGCCAAATTTAAAGAAAATCGGGTACAATATGTCGTTTCTAGAGCGGAAAATGTCAATTCGGGAGAGACATTTGTATGGGGGCTATATCTAAATCTGAACCGATCTTACCCAATTTTTGCATACGTGTTTCTAGTTGGATTATCAGATGTTATGCCAAATTTAAAGAAAATTGGGTACAATATGTCGTTTATAGAGCGGAAAATGTCAAATCGGGAGCGACATTTGTATGGGGGCTATATCTAAATCTGAACCGATCTTACCCAATTTTTGCACAGGTGTTTCTAGTTGGATTATAAGATGCTGTGCCAATTTTAAAGAAAATCGGGTACAATATGCGGTTTCTAAAGCGGAAAAAGTGAAATAAGGAGCGACATTTGTATGGGGGCTATATCTAAATCTGAACCGATCTTACCCAATTTTTGCATAGGTGTTTCTAGTTGGATTATAAGATGTTGTGCCAAATTTAAAGAAAATCGGGTATGTGCTTTATAGGGCGGAAAAAGTCAAATCGGGAGCGACATTTGTATGGGGGCTATATCTAAATCTGAACCGATTTCCTCCAAATTCAATACCGATGGTCATTGGCCAGAAAAAATAACTTCTGCCAAGTTTCATGACAATCGGACAACAATTGCGACCTGTAGAGTGCGAACAAGCTTAGGTGGACAGCAGACGGACAGACGGACAGACAGACATCGTTAAATCGACTCAGCTGGTCATTCTAAGCCGATCGGTATACTTAAAGGTGGGTCTAGCTCGATTATTTCTTGGTGTTACAAACATTTGGGGCGAAACTAACTTATAATACCCTAGCCCACAAAGTGGTGTAGGGTATAAAAACATAAAGTTTTTTTGATGCCTGTATATCATTATACTCTACACCACTTCGTGGTCTAGGGTATAATAAGTTAGTTTCGCGCCAAATGTTTGTAACACCAAGAAATAATCGAGCTAGACCCACCTTTAAGTATACCGATCGGCTTAGAATCACCAGCTGAGTCGATTTAACGATGTCTGTCTGTCCGTCCGTCCGTCCGTCCGTCCGTCCGTCTGCTGTCCATCTAAGCTTGTTCGCACTCTACAGGTCGCAATTGTGGTCCGATTGTCATGAAACTTTGCAGAATTTATTTTTTCTGGACAAGGACCATCGGTATTGAATTTGGAGGAAATCGGTTCAGATTTAGATATAGCCCCCATACAAATGTCGCTGCCGATTTGACATTTTCCGCTCTAGAAACGACATATTGTACCTGATTTTCTTTAAATTTGGCAGAACATCTTATAATCCAACTAGAAACATGTACGCAAAAATTGGGTAAGATCGGTTCAGATTCAGATATAGCCCCATACAAATGTCGCTCCCGATTTGACATTTTCCGCTCTAGAAACGACATATTGTACCTGATTTTCTTTAAATTTGGCAGAACATCTTATAATCCAACTAGAAACATGTACGCAAAAATTGGGTAAGATCGGTTCAGATTCAGATATAGCCCCCATACAAATGTCGCTCCACACGTATTTCTAGTTGGATTATAAGATGTTCTGCAAAATTTAAAGAAAATCGGGTATAATATGTCGTTTCTAGAGCGGAAAATGTCAAATCGGGAGCGGCATTTGTATGGGGGCTATATCTAAATCTGAACCGATCTTACCCAATTTTTGCATACCTGTTTCTAGTTGGATTGTAAGATGTTCTGCCAAATTTAAAGAAAATCGGGTACAATATGTCGTTTATAGAGCGGAAAATGTCAAATCGGGAGCGACATTTGTATGGGGGCTATATCTAAATCTGAACCGATCTTACCCAATTTTTGCATACGTGTTTCTAGTTGGATTATCAGATGTTATGCCAAATTTAAAGAAAATTGGGTACAATATGTCGTTTATAGAGCGGAAAATGTCAAATCGGGAGCGACATTTGTATGGGGGCTATATCTAAATCTGAACCGATCTAACCCAATTTTTGCACAGGTGTTTCTAGTTGGATTATAAGATGCTGTGCCATTTTTAAAGAAAATCGGGTACAATGTGCGGTTTCTAAAGCAGAAAAAGTGAAATAAGGAGCGACATTTGTATGGGGGCTATATCTAAATCTGAACCGATCTTACCCAATTTTTGCATAGGTGTTTCTAGTTGGATTATAAGATGTTGTGCCAAATTTAAAGAAAATCGGGTATGTGCTTTATAGGGCGGAAAAAGTCAAATCGGGAGCGACATTTGTATGGGGGCTATATCTAAATCTGAACCGATTTCCTCCAAATTCAATACCGATGGTCATTGGCCAGAAAAAATAACTTCTGCCAAGTTTCATGACAATCGGACCTGTAGAGTGCGAACAAGCTTAGATGGACAGCAGACGGACAGACGGACAGACGGACTGACGGACTGACGGACAGACGGACAGACGGACAGACGGACAGACGGACAGACGGACAGACGGACAGACGGACAGACGGACAGACGGACAGACAGACATCGTTAAATCGACTCAGCTGGTCATTCTAAGCCGATCGGTATACTTAAAGGTGGGTCTAGCTCGATTATTTCTTGGTGTTACAAACATTTGGGGCGAAACTAACTTATAATACCCTAGCCCACAAAGTGGTGTAGGGTATAAAAACATAAAGTTTTTTTGATGCCTGTATATCATTATACTCTACACCACTTCGTGGTCTAGGGTATAATAAGTTAGTTTCGCGCCAAATGTTTGTAACACCAAGAAATAATCGAGCTAGACCCACCTTTAAGTATACCGATCGGCTTAGAATCACCAGCTGAGTCGATTTAACGATGTCTGTCTGTCCGTCCGTCCGTCCGTCCGTCTGCTGTCCATCTAAGCTTGTTCGCACTCTACAGGTCGCAATTGTGGTCCGATTGTCATGAAACTTTGCAGAATTTATTTTTTCTCGACAAGGACCATCGGTATTGAATTTGGAGGAAATCGGTTCAGATTTAGATATAGCCCCCATACAAATGTCGCTGCCGATTTGACATTTTCCGCTCTAGAAACGACATATTGTACCTGATTTTCTTTAAATTTGGCAGAACATCTTATAATCCAACTAGAAACATGTACGCAAAAATTGGGTAAGATCGGTTCAGATTCAGATATAGCCCCATACAAATGTCGCTCCCGATTTGACATTTTCCGCTCTAGAAACGTCATATTGTATCCGATTTTCTTTAAATTTTGCAGAACATCTTATAGGTTTCAATATACTCTTAGACAAATGTCCTTTCCGATTTAACATTTTTTGTCAAACACATACATTTACAGGATGCAAAAATCCTTCCCGATTTCAATTTTTTACCGAATTGAATTGCAATGAGAATTGTTTGGGTGATGCCCATATGTCCATACTTTGGTATGACTTTGGTTAACTACTGTATAATTTGTATTTGTCTGTCAGACAATTGGATCAATTACCATATTATTTACCGTATTCGTTAAATTTGACTAAAAATGAATTTATAGCATATAAATTATATGAATATAATTTATATAATTTGTATGAACTACATAAAATTGCTCCCATGAAATACCTGGGTTTAGTAATCAAAGCGAGGTACATACGCAGGGAGTGGTGTAGGGTATTATATAGTCGGCCCCGCCCGACTTTAGCCTTTCCTTACTTGTTTTTTTCATAGTAATTCACACAAGTGTTCTCGAATTTGTCAACCTTTTCGAGATTTTCTTAATATTTTGACAAATACATCCTGTATTTGTCATAACATGCTGTATCACAACGCTTCGAGGTTTCTGAAACCAATGCGACTCATGCAACTTTATTAATGTAGCACTCGCATGTCAATTGAAAACGAAACCGAACGTACACTTACAAAGACATGACATGTAATTAAAAGTATTAAAAAGTGTACAAAGTGGAAGTGAACACACTGGCACTGGAAAACTTTCTCAATCCCTTTAAAAAAATAAGGATAAATGAAGAAAAGTCGGAAAAGGAAAACGCTATTCCTTTTTGAGCTGTAGCTGACTCAATCATATGACATGAACAATATGTATGTACAGTAGGGTGGTCCATGTATAATATAATTTGTAAGATAAAAATTGAATGCTCCCACCTCCTCTACAATGCTGTTCCAAAATTTGTTGTGCAAAGTTTCATTTAAATTAAATTACTAGGCATAATGATAACAGCTTGAATGTCCGTCCGTTCTGGGGAATGATTCTATTTATCTTTTGCCAACATAATATTTTTGATTTTTTTGCATCGTTATTTATAGAAGTCTCTAAATCTGTTTTGTAATGCTATAATTATTTCATATCCAAAAAACTATTAATTCAATAAACAGCTAAGTTTTACAGGATTTTTTTAAATTTTCCATACAACGCATTCCGCTTAGAATGTCCTATAACAGATTTAGTGCACCAATAGTTTTCAAATCGATATTTTTCCAAAAACAGCGATTTGAGACGGTCTGATTTGACCGATCCCGATGTCTCTTTGTTCGAGAAAATGTTATTTTTCATATAGAATCTAAAAATATCAGTTCATAAACTTTTTATACACTCCTCGAGAGTATTATGTCTTTGTGCATTTGTTTGTAACACCCAAAAGGAAGGGAGATAGACCCATTGTTAATTATACCGATCGACTTAGAATCACTTTTTGAATCGGTTTAGCAATGTCGGTCTGTCTGTCTGTCCGTCCGTCCATCTATTCTTGTAATCAAATTACAGATCGCAATTGTAGCCAGGACCAAATGAAACTTTGCACAAGGAAGTTTTTCGGGATAGGAACGACCGCCTTTTAATTTGAAGTAAATCGGTTCAGATTTAGATATAGCCACCATACGAATTTCACTCCCGATTTGACTCTTTTCACTCTAGAAACACCTGTGGTAAAAATGTGTTAAGTCGGTTCAGATTTATATATAGCTCCCATACAAATTTCGCTCCCAATTTAACCTTTTCCGCTCTAGAAACCACATATTTTATCAGATTGTCTTCAAATTTGGCAAATCATCTTGTATTTCAACTAGGCACACCTATGGTGAAAATAGGTCAGATCCGTTCAGATTTATATATAGCTCCCATTAAAATTTTGCTCCCGATTTGACTTTTTCTGCTCTAGAAACTACATATTTTAACAGATCTTCATCAAATTTGGTAAAATAACTTATATATTTCAACAAGAAACACCTGTGGTAAAAATATGTTAGATCGGTTCAGATTTATATATAGCTCCCACACAAATTTCGCTCCCAATTTAACTTTTTTCTCACTAGAAACCATATATTTTATCAGATTGTCTTCAAATTTGGAAAACAATCTTATATTTCAACTAGGAACACCTATGGTGAAAATAAGTCAGATCCGTTCAGATCTATATATAGCTCCTATTAAAATTTTGCTCCCGATTTGACTTCTTCTGCTCTAGAAACTACATATTTTAACATATCTTCATCTAATTTGGTAAAATATCTTATATTTCAACAAGAAACACCTGTGGTAAAAATATATTAGATCGGTTCAGAGTAATATATAGCTCCCATACAAATTTCGCTCCCAATTTATCTTTTTCCGCACTAGAAACAACATAGTTTATCAGATAATCTTCAAATTTGGCAAAACATCTTATATTTCCACTAGAAACATCCATGATGAAAATGGGTCAGATCGGTTCAGATTTATATATAGCTCCCAATAAAATTTTGCTCCCGATTTGACATTTTCTGCTCTAGAAACTACATATTTTAACAGATCTTCTTCAAATTTTGTAAAATATCTTATATTTCAACAAGAAACACCTGTGGTAAAAATATGGTAGATCGGTTCAGATTTATGTATAGCTTCCATATAAATTTCGCTCCCAATTTATCTTTTCCCGCACTAGAAATATCCATGATTTTTCTAGTGGATGATCCGGTTCAGATTTATACATAGCTCCCATACAAATTTCGCTCCCGGCTTGACTTTTTCCGCCCCAGAAATCATGTATTTTCAACGAATTTCTTCAAATTGAGAATAATACGTTATACTTGAACTGAAAGCATCTATTATGAGTCACTTCATTCCATGTTTGGATAGAGCCCCGATACAAATATTCTTCTCGATTTGGCAAATTAGGTCAGGTCATATTAGCCTATGATTAGGAAACATACAAAAATCCAGTTTTCACTTTTTTAACGAATTGAATTGTATTCGGATAGAAAGTGGAGTGTATCATATAGTCGGCCCGCTCGACTTTAGCCTTTCCTTACTTGTTTATTTATATGATTTGCTTTCATTCAATATTTATTCCAAAAAAAGTAGTTACTTGCATATGAAAATTTGAGCAGTAAACTTTCTATGGTGATTAAAAGAAGAGAGTGAGCCATACTTTTGCAAATTTGAGAAATAAATGCCACCCTAATATGCACACATATGCACACATATGTATAAATTGTTTAGTTAAACCACACAATTGTCTCAATTTTACTATATATTCTTCATTCATTCGGTTTCTCTTCTGTGTTTATGGATGCATGACCATATGTGTATGTGTTTGTGTGAATTAATAAAACTAAAGAGTGATTTTTTAGCTATTATTTTTGGCAACACTGGTTTAAACAGCTGACGCACGATTCGTGTTTTGTTTCACTGTCAAACCTCTTTAGTTTGGTCAATAATTTAACCATGAATCGTCTTACAAACGAACAACGCTTGCAAATTATTGCATTTTGTTATCAAAATGCGTGCTCTGTTAAGAAAGTTAATCGCGGTCAGTGTAATCGACCCACTGAAGCGGCTATTCGGGCTATTGTTACTAAATTTCGCACCAAATTTACATTGTTGGACATTAAACCACCAACACGCTTACGTAGAGTGCGAACTGAAGAATATCGCAGCTGTATCGGCCAGTGTTAATGATGTCCATCAATTATCGATTCGTCGCCGTTCGCAGCAATTGGGCCTCTGTTACTCAAAAACGTGGAAATGCCAAAATTGGACTAAGCGGCTGGACCATTTGAGGCGCAGTCAAGGTCAACATTTGCATGAAATAATCTTCAAACATTAAATTATATGGACCTTACTATCGATTCAAATAAAGATTTCATGCATTTTTCTGAATTTTATGTGTTTTTTTGAAAAACTTTCCTATAGCTTTTAAAAAATCACCCTTTACAACAATAAGAACATACAGCAACTTCACTGTAATCATTGTGCCATAAAGTTTACATCCTTTATTCCATTTTCAACTTTTGAAAGATACGAGTATCATAGATGCTGTTTGGAAAATTTATTCGTTTTTGTATTATTCCACTGCTGCAACCACTGAATTCTTATTGCTGCTACCACTGAATGTTGGTGGATGTACAAAAAGCGATGTAATTCATGTTGTACGTACAGCTCCACAGGCGAGGAGCACTTTGAAAATGCGGGTAATAACACACTTTGGTGGATTTCAAAGTAGTAAGCGGTAATAATTTGTTTACAAAAAAGGATATAGTATTTGAACTTTACATATCAAATTCTGAACTCAAAGATATCTATCACCGACGGGTTAACACTTAGGAATCCTCTGATATATAAAAAAATGGAGTTTAAACCACGTTTCTCAATTATAAACCATTTTTGGATGTTTTAAGCCAACTGTCACCAAAATGATGCTACAGGATTATAATTAGGTATCAAAAAATAGCATGTTTTTATCAAAATTTTATTTTTGTTCGAGTTCAATAAACATTTTGATACGATTCAAATAAAATTCGGTCATAATTAGGACAATGAAATGCTTACATTTAGTTAGGATGGTATGCCATATTAGGACTCACACAAAATTTGATTGAATCCTTAATATATCCTTATTATACCACCTCAATAATATATTTTACTCAAACTTCTAAAGTGTCCCTCACACTCGTACAGCAGCAGTACTCATATTTAGGATGTAATTGAAGTCGTTGTTTGGTGCATATGCGACATCTAAGTTCTTCGTTTCCTGGCTCGATTGATTATATGTCCACTTGTGTCTCTGCCGTTGATATCTACACTAGGAATGAACAGTCGCATATGCTGTATCATATCGCCTTATAGCAACTTTGATACAAGAAAAAAGGACCAGTGAAATGGAATAATGAATAATTGCTCTTGTATGACATTGGAGTTGCCACATCGTTGGAAGATTTCTGAGGCACCTATGACGGATGATCCAAAGTTATACAAACTCAAGATGACATTAAATAATATTTATCCCTCCCTTCCGACGATTTAATTTGTCCCCCTCACTTAAAGTACATAAGTAGTCGCTTATTAAAATTCCCACAAAATGTAGTTCAGACTCGAGGAAACACAAGACAAGCTGTGAATATAAGTTCTGTAAGATGCCGCCTTCATTTAACTAAGCAACTAATTTCCTATGCTGGACCACATGAATATAACCAATTACCTACTAATTTGTGAGACATTCAAGTTAAAGTTAAATTCAAATTAAATCATATATGGTACAGAATCTGGAAACAATAATATGAAATAATTATTTAATTATAATTAACCACTGTAATTTATATGTTGCCTACATATTAGCCTCTATGAAGCCTTAAGTGGGCTGAGACAATAAATTGTAGTTGTGTAAAATATTATTGAATAAATAAGAACAAATAGAACATAATCTGGCAACACCACAAAGGATTCAAACTACACTAAGAACTTTCATTGTGGTATGGTTGAAGCCATAACTGTTATCTTTCATATGAGCCAAGAAACGTTCACAGACATATCTGTGTTCATCTCGGAACATATGTTGTATGTATGTAAATGTCGTTTTCCATTGCCCTTTTTCATGTTTTGTTTTATTATATGTTTCACCTCTTTTGCCACAGGCCTTAACTTGCAACTAAAGCAGGGGAAGAAACCACAACACCGCCGCACCATCACCTTATAGTTGCATCCTTGGCGAGCATATCTATCATTTTCATTTAATAACTACACAAAGGATATGTATCCAGTGGATGGGATGTCTTTTAATTTAATTTTTGAAAAGTGGTTTATAACACATTCATTTATGTAACTCAGTTGGAAATTTATATTGAAAATATTCTCTTTTATTTAAAGCTGATGGAGAATATTACTGAATTGAAATGCAGCTGTACTGAATGGATGAAATGGGCCAAAGGAAGCAAGATCTATGGTGGAAAATACAAGATGCCCTATGATCTTAGACAATACTTTATAGTGTTAGTACTTGTTCAACGAATTATTTAAAAACAAGTAAGGAAAGGCTAAAGTCGGGCGGGGCCGACTATATAATACCCTACACCACTCCCTACGTATGTAACTCGCTTTGATTACTAAACCCATTTATTTCATGGGAGCAATTTTATGTAGTTCATATAAATTATACTATAAATTCATCTTTAGTCATATTTAACAAATATGGTTAATAATATGGTAATTGATCCAATTATCCGACAGACAAATACAAATTATACAGTAGTAATAGGATCAATCGGACCGACATTTCAAAAGGGGGTCTATAACTACATTTTGGGCCTGGTCCAAAACATGGACCTATATACTTCTCATTCACGGTAGGTATTCCCGGTTGAAAAATACCATGATCTGCAAAATTTTATGAAGATCCGATGTAAGATGTAGTTTCTAGAGCTGTAATAGATCAGAATGGGACCTTATTTGGGTTATACCAAAGTATATACGGTAAAAAGTGAAACCGGGAAGGATTTTTGCATCCTGTAAATGTATGTGTTTGACAAAAAATGTTAAATCGGAGAGGCCATTTGTATGGGGGTATATTGAAACCTGGAACGATTTGACCCGCTTGCACCATGTATGTTTATTGGTGAAATATAATATGTAAAGTTTGGCCAAAATCGGTTAAACATTCGGGAGCAACATTTGTATGGGGGCTATATCTAAATCTGAACCGATCTTACCCAATTTTCGCATTCGTGTTTCTACTTGGATTATAAGATGTTGTGCAAAATTTAAAGAAAATCGGTTACAATATATCTTTTCTAGAGCGGAAAATGTCAAATCGGGAGCGACATTTGTATGGGACCTATATCTAAATATGAACCGATCTTAACCAATTTCAGCATAGGTGTTTCTAGTTAGATTATAAGATGTTGTGCAAAATTTAAAGAAAATCGAGTACAATATGTGGTTTCTAGAACGGAAAAAGTCAAATCGGGAGCGAAATTTATATGGGAGTTAAATATAAATCTGAACCGATCTGACCTATATTCACCATGCGTGTTTCTAGGGGAAATACAAGAAGTTTTAAAAAATCTGAAGACAATCTGTTACAATATGTGGTTTCTAAAGCGGAAAAAGTGAAATCGGGAGCGAAATTTGTATGGGAACTTTATCTAAATCTGAACCGATTTAATCCATTTTCAACACAGATGTTTCTAGTAGAATTATAAGGTAATGCAAGGTAATTTGAAGCAAATCAAGTGAAATATGTGGTCTCTAGAGCGGAAAAGGTCAAATCGGGAGCGACATTTGTATGGGGGCTATATCAAAATCTGAACTGATCTTACCCAATTTCTGCATAGGTATTTGTAGTTGGATTATAAGATGTTTTGTCAATTATAAGAAAATATGTGGTATCTAGAGTGAAAAGAGTCAAATCGGGAGTGAAATTCGTATGGGGCTGTATCTAAGTCTGAACCGATTTTCGAATTAAATAGCGTTCGTCCTTGTCCCGAAAAACTTCATTGTGCAAAGTTTCATTTAGTTATGTCTACAATTGCGACCTGTATCGTGATTACAAGAATAGATGGACAGACTGACTGACGGATGGACGGACATTAATCGACTCAAAAATAACAATGGGTCTATCTCGTTTCCTTTTGAGTGTTACAAACAAATGCACAAAGACATAATACTCTCGTGGAGTGTATTAAAAAAATGGAGTCAGTGTCGTCAGTTTTCGTCCGTTTTTCATCATTTGAAAGGTACTTATTTCTCCTAATTATTTTTTTTACACCTCCTACAAAATATTTCCAAGAAATATGAGTTTTCAGCTATCACCTTGAAAACCCGAAAAAACAATATAAACGCCCAATAATTCTACTAATGAGTTATTGTAAGACAAGAACACAAATTTGCATTCAAAGTGCTTCTAATGGTCTATTAATTCAGAAAAAAAATATTTTTGGAGGTGTTTTCGGGAGCGTTTAGCTCACAAATGGCTTGATCCAGTGACGAAATATTTTGTAGATCATCATTAAACAATCCAATCGTCATTTCTGGAGGGTGACCGATGCAATTTATTTTTGCGACCCATCCTAATGTATATTATGCAGAGATATAGAACTACTCGCTGCCTCTCAATACTTGTTCCTTTCCTTTTCCAGTAAGTATGCCATTTTGAATATGTATGTCACGGAAGACATTTGTGCTAGTGAATACGAGGCTACGAATGTGAATGGAGATGTAGGTGCTGCATTTCTATGTCATTTTTATCTCCTTCAATAGCTGCAGCTGACTTTTTACAAATACGCAGTGTTAACTTAGCAACTCCTTAGCCTGGCGACTAGAGAAGAATACAAGACGACTTGGATGTCGCACTGAATACTTGAAGCAGCCATTTTTATAAGCTCAACTTTAGTTTGGGTAGTAGTTTTTCATTCTATACTGCAGATTCCTTGCTATGTTTTTTATTTTTATTTTTATAAAGTAAATGTGCACTCATCTTGTCGTTTTGCCATTTCCGCTTCCGTTTTAGTTATGCTCATCGTTTGTTTTTAGCCACGGTACATTTGCCAACATTTATTCATTCGCTCGGTCGGTCATACTCCAATGGTTGTGCACCGTCCACGACAATACACTTGCTTAGAGCAGCAGCACTCAGTAAAATGCAGTGGCGTCGCAGACACCCTACACTCACAACAAGCGTGCGAGAGAGAGAGAGTTATGGAGTAAATGAAATGAGTTCTTCCTTTCATGACACTTAACAAATGAAACGAAGCCACTTGACGCCATTAGGTTACACTTTGTATTCTAAGACATTGCCGTGCACCCGTATCCTGCCCGAGATGCGATTGTTCGTTCATCACACAGGATGATGTCTTGCATTGTCCATATCGAGGGCAGCTTCTTCTATTCGTTGTATTATTCACAGGCATACATATATATATTGAGTCTTCATGTTTATATTCAAACGCTTGCCAATTGTTGAAGTATCTGTGCTGTAGAAGAACAATAGCAACAAAAACAATAAAGACTATAAGAAATGGGTGAATTGCGTGCAATGTTCTGTCAAATTCATGTACGTCCTGTCCTTTGTACGAGGGGATATATGAGTATCTATATATGCTCACTTAACGTTTTAAATGTAAATTGTGAATTTAACAAAAGAACCACTTATTCTTAGCCCATAAAAGTGCAACTGGGTCTATGGTCAAATACACAGTACGTAGTCATGGAATTATGATCCATAGGGTGGGTAACATTTTAAATTTGAACTACCGAATATTTTGACTTTGAAAGGTAGAATAACATTCATTTTTTTATTTTTTTCAAGGTTTATGTTTGTTATTGGCAAAATGGGATTCTATACGCTCTAACAAAATTGGGAAATATTAAAAACTTACTTCCAATGTAGTGAGTCGTTAAGACAAACTGTAAGAAATTTACGTGGAAAATCTGCATGTTTTCAGATGAAGTTCATTTTCATTTCGTCGACTATATCAATAAGCAAAATTGTCACATATGGGGTTCAGAGAACCCACACGTGACTATTGAGAGGTCAATGCATCGACGACGAGTCACTGTTTGGTGTGGATTTTGGGCTGTACTGAAAGCTTGGGTTGGACGGTTGAGGTACTGACGAGCCAGTCATATGAATGTTCCATTATTAAATGACAAAGTTCAACCTTTCCAATAAAAACAGAAATTTGAGAAATCAGTAATTTTTTATAGCCGATCTTAATTTAAAATTGTAGATAGTCCACCTATATATAACAATAAACTCAATAAGCCGAAAGGATCAAATATGTAATGTTTCATTAATCAATGATTATTCCACTGATAAATTAATAAAGGGCTTTGATTTTGAAAACACTTGTGCACGGTAGCGTTGGCACGGATTTTCTGTTCTTACATTCTTAAGTTCATCTATATACCAGTCAGCTTGTATTTCCATGCAAATTTTAGGTCATAAATGATGTCCAACATAAACAAAAATTCGCATAAATTATTTTGTATATAAAGGACGAATACTACAGGTCTAGCCGTCTGTCCTGTAACAGACACTACCTTCTTAAGGTCAATACTACTTTCGAGTCCACCTTTGCTCAGGGCTTGGGGTGTTCTTGCCCGAAGAGATAGGCATCTGTTAATTACAGAAAGTTGTAACAAAAAATTATTTGTTTGAAAGAATTTTAATTCTATATCTTCGTTAAATTAAAAATTGAATTTTATGGTAACTATTACAAAAAATAATGTTTATTTTTATAGAAAAGGTCTAATGTAAGTTGTACACTATGTACATTTAATTCTCCCAATTTAATTTCTTGGATCTCGCCAGCCAGAGTTTGTTGATTGCTAATTCGGCGTATGAGTAACATAAAAATATTCTAGCTATAAATATGTATGGTGGAATCTTTGAACAAATTATTAGGATGACGTAAAATTAGATTATGTATTCACAGGATTCCATTTTGATTTCTGAAGGGCATTCACATAAATTTAAGACCTCAAATGAGACTCAAAGGTAACCATCCATCCCGCTTTTTGATGCCCAGTCCCGCTTTAATTTTCCATCCCGCATAATCTCGCTTTTTGGTACATTTTCGATTAAAAATTGTCACTTAAATTTGTTGGTAACCGACAAATGTCCAGAATTTCTAAAATATTTATTTAATTGCCCTTATTTTATATTTAGGCTCTGGCTTTAACGAAACATTTAAGATCAATAAAAATTCAATGCTATGTTGTCCAATTGATTAATTTAAAACATATTTTAATAAGACATTAATTAGAATGTCAAACAGTTTATGAAAGGAAACTATAATGGTACTAGGTGATATAAAAATCACTTTCAATAATATAGTTGTCTCTGTGACAGGTTCACAAGCACCTGTAGAGCGTTTTATACTATTACAAAATATAGACCCATGAAATTCTAGTCAACTCTTTAAACAACCTTTTTATTTACAAATTATGTGTAAATTTCTTTACATTTTAAAGATTGCATTAAACACTATGAAAATTTATAATGAAATATACATTAAAACTAGTAACAAGCGTCAAGTTCAGCCATGCCAAATCTTCTACGGAGTGAATTTCACAGTATTGCCGATTCTAGGCCGTCGACTTTGCGTAGAAGTCAACCTACACGCCGACATATGTTCACTATTTTAAATAAATTGTGATGTTTAATTGGTGAAATAGTGAACAAATTTAAATAATTTTAAAGAACACTCCAATTTTAACTATTTACAATCCTAATAGTCTACACAATCAGGGGAGCCTGAAGTTCATAATTCCGGCTCTACCGTATGATTGGTACCATCTGCCTCTTTTCCCATTATGACCCTATTTATTTTTAATTGGACGCCCGCAAAATAAACCTGTCATAAATGTTCTAAACACAGCCATTTTTATTTATAAAGAGTGATTTTTTTGAGGTTAGGATTTTCATGCATTAGTATTTGACAGATCACGTGGGATTTCAGACATGGTGTCAAAGAGAAAGATGCTCAGTATGCTTTGACATTTCATCATCAATCGTCTTACAAACGAACAACGCTTGCAAATTATTGAATTTTATTATCAAAATGCGTGCTCTGTTAAGAAAGTTCATTGCGCGCTTCCATTTTATGGTCAGTTTAATCGACCCACTGAAGCGGCTATTCGGGCTATTGTGACTAAATTTCGCACCAAATTTACATTGTTGGACATTAAACCACCAACACGCTTACGTAGAGTGCGAACTGAAGAAAATATCGCAGCTGTATCGGCCAGTGTTAATGATGACCACCAATTTTCGATTCGTCGCCGTTCGCACCAATTGGGTCTCTGTTACTCAAAAACGTGGAAATGCCAAAATTGGACTAAGCGGATGGACCACCTAAGACGCAGCCGCGGTCAACATTTAAATGAAATTATCTTCAAAAAGTAAATGTCATGGACCAATCTAACGTTTCAAATAAAGAACCGATGAGATTTTGCAAATTTTATGCGTTTTTTTTTTAAAAAAAGTTATCCAGCTCTTAAAAAATCACCCTTTATTACATTATATAGCTTAGTTTTTTATGTATACGTTTTTTGGTAGATTTTCACGATCCCGCCTTTTTTTACAAAATCCAGGGAAATCCCGCTTTTTAATTCATAAATCCCGATTTTTGCCCAATAAGAGATGGTCACGTTAGACATAACACAACTAAAAATTTTAATAAATTATTTTTGGATCAAGAAGGAATAAATAATAAATTCAGCACCTTTTCTCTTCGATTTTGATTCCCATATGGCTACAATTTCAATTAAGGCCGACATATACAACGGCGATCCCAGTATGGAGATGGCGGAACTTCCACTGACGCTAACAGCTGTAAAATATGACGATATTACGAAGATGGATCCACCACTGCAAACCTGGTGTGTAGGATCAGTCAAAAAAGTGGAATGTAAGTAGAGAATAGTGACCGCAGAAGGCGATAAAGTTTCAGTAATTTAAATTTGTAACCAATGCCGACTTGAAACAATTTAGTCCTTAATGCAATGACCTGAGGCAGCAATTGAAACTATGTAAGCGTCAATGAGAGTACAATAGTGTTAGTATACCTATAAGTGTGTTAAGTATCACTTACATTACTTACACAACTAGTACCGTTTTTTTTATTTTTGCCCAAAACATAAACATAATGTTCAATGAATTTGTAATGATGCTGATGGTGCACTAAAAAGAGCACCGTATATTTCATCCCTAAAACTATTAGCATTTGTATAACATCGTCTTAAAATATACCATAAATTTAATGTTCATATCATTAGCCATTAAGTGCAGCGCTTGGAATTATTATAGGAAATTATTAAAGTTGTATGCACTTGTAATTGTTTGTCGATGCAATTAAGGAGGACGCAGAGCTGAAATGGGATTGGGGAACTATAATTTTGTAGTGGGACCCAGAAGAATATATTTCGACCTAGTCTATAATCGCCAATTAATAGTATTTGTACCAAATCAACACTGTACGGTCGATGATCAATTATTTTATAATTTTCTGTATTTTGAACGAAGTGTGGAAAAAAGTATCAAAATGTTTTTAATAAAAAGTAAATAAAGGGTGTCCCAAGAAGAACGCAATTTTTAAATCTAGCAACATTCGAAGTGTCATTGTTTGACATTTGAACAATTGTTATTGTTTGTTAGTAGAAGGTACGAGGTTAGTAAAAATGGAGCGCTACACGAATGAACAACGCATTCTCATTGTGAAATTGTTTTACCAAAATGGTGAAAGTTTTGCGGCTACAGTTCGCAAATTGCGATCAATTTGGGGTCACAATAATGCTCCAAAAGAGTCAACTGTAAAGAGATTAATGGATAAATTTGCCGAAACTGGGTCTTTTAGTGATGTAAAGACAACAACGCGCCATCGACCAGGTCGATCGACCGAAAATGTCGCAGCTGTACGTGATGATGTCGCTCAAACTCCATCCACCTCAATTCGACACCGAGCTCAGCAAATTGGGGTATCCAAATCCACTTTGCAGCGAATTTTGACGAAAGATTTGCATCTTCATGCATACAAAGTTCAATTGATTCAGGAACTGAAGCCAACTGACCATGGACAGCGAAGGGAGTTCGTTAATTGGGTATTGGAGAGACAACATGAAAATGCTGATTTTGCCGATAAAATCATCTTCAGTGACGAGGCCCATTTTCATCTTGATGGCTTCGTCAATAGGCAGAATTGTCGCATTTGGGGTGTGGAAAATCGTCGAGTGATTCACGAGAAGCAAATGCATCTTCAACGTGTCACTGTGTGGTGTGGTTTTTGGGCTGGAGGAATCATTGGACCTTTTTTTATGAAAATGAGGCAGGTCAAGCGCAAACAGTCAATGGTGTTCGGTATCGTGAAATGATAACCAGTTTTTTCTTGTCTAGAATTGAAGAAATGAATGTGGAGGGCATGTGGTTCCAACACATGTCATACAGCCAGAGAAACAATTCAATTGCTGCATCTGTCATTTCCCGGTCGTGTTATTTCGCGTTTTGGAGATCAGAATTGGCCGCCTAGATCGTGCGATTTAACACCATTAGATTTTTTTCTTTGGGGTTTTTTGAAGTCGATGGTTTACGCGAATAAGCCGACGACGACTCAAGCCTTAAAAGACGAAATTGGACTCTGCATTAATGAAATACCGCAGCATTCATGCAAAACGGTCATTGAAAATTTCATTAAAAGATCGCGTGCATGCCAGCAAAGCCGCGGCGGCCATATGCAAGATATATTGTTCCATACATAACTTCATTCTGTCTACTTTACGATATAATAAAGTTTCATGATTTTTTCTTAAATATCTGTGTTTTATTTAAAATTAAAAAATTGCGCTCTTCTTGGGACACCCTTTATATATTTATCAAATCTATCTATATATATAAAAGAGTTGCGTTACTGACTGACTTATCATTGACCATCCACCAGACCAAACGGCTGAAGCCAGGGTCATGAAATGTTCAGGGTAGTTCCCAAATATGACGTAGACGTCGACTAAGAATTTTACGAAATTCGTACTTTTAGGGGGTAAAATGACCCAAAAAGAGATAAAGGTCGAATCTTCGTCCTGAATAAACGGCAGTATCTATAAACGTGAAATTCGGCGAGTTCCTTGCAATGACCATGCAGACGAGCTACAAATAGGGATTTTTCGAAATTTGTACTTTTAAAGGAGGAAAGAGACAAAAAGGGATAAAAATGGTACCAATTTAAGAATTGCAGCTAGAAGCGTGAAAATCGGTATTTACATTCCCCTGACAACGTAGACTTGCAATATAAATTGATTTTTCGAAATTTGTACTTATAAGGGGTGAGCGGGACAAAAAGGGATAAAAATGGTACCAACTAAAGTATTGTAGCTAGAATCGTGAAATTTGGTATGTAAATTCCTCTCATCACATAGAAGCGAAATATAAATGCATTTTGTACTTTTAAGGGTTGCGTGGGACAAAAAAGGATAAAAATTGTACCAACTAAAATATTGGAGATAGAATCTTTAAATTTGATATGTAAGTTCTTCTACTGATGTAGAAGCGCGGTAAAATTGGATCTTTCGAAATTTGTACTTATAAGAAGGGAGCGGGACAAAAAGGGATAAAAATGGTACCAACTAAAGTATTGCTGCTATAGTCGTGAATTTTGGCATGTAAATTCCTCTCCCCACATAGAAGCGGAATATAAATGCATTTTGTACTTTTAAGGGTTGCGCGGGACAAAAAGGGGGAATAAAAATGGTACATACTAACGTATTGCAGCTAGAATCTTGAAATTTGATATGTTAGTTCTTCTGGCCATGTAGAAGCGCAGTAAATTTAATTTTTTCGAAATTTGTACTTATATGAGGTGAGCAGGACAAAAAGGGATACAAATAGTACCAACTAAATTATTATAGCAAGAATCGTTAAATTTAGTATGTTAATTCCTCTGACCATGTATAAGCGCATTAAAATTGGATTTTTCGAAATTTGTACTTTTAAGGGTTACGAGGGACAAAATGGAATAATAATGGTACTAATTTAAGTATTGGAGCTATAGTATTGAAAATTTTCAATTCCTCTGATAACGTAGAAGAACAAATCCAAATTGATTTTTCGAAATTTGCACTTTTAAGGGGAGAGCGGTACAAAAAGGGATAAAAATGGTAACAACTTTAGGATTACAGCTAGAATCATGAAATTTAGTAGGTAAATTCCTCTGACCATGTAGAAGCGCCATCAAAATGTATTTTTTTTTTCGAATAAAAGGCTCTGCGGTTGTAATTTTCTGTTAAAAACTGGGTAGAAAATGATAATAAATATATATACGAAGGGAGTTCAGCTAAAACAGTGCAAGTCGACACATTCCTTTGACTGTATATGAGTGTTATGTTTCCAATTTACTATTTTAGAAAAGAAAATCAAATAAATACTATCCTAACACAGAGACGGATAAAACAAATAACAAATACCTGGCTTTTTCGCGTGCGAAGCAGCGGGTACTGCTAGTACTAAATAATTAAAAAATTGCAAAAAATTCATAACTTTAGATAGTTGTAAAAATATGTAATTCAAAATCTTATAAAAACTAGTAACACATAAAAATTAAAAATGATAAGAAAAATTAAAAAATGTAAATATTCAAAAAAATCATAAAAAAATATTATAAATTATCAAAAAGGAAGAATCGGTTACAAGTCGCACAGACTTATTTTATGGCTCTACATTTTACTCTTCTACAACAACTCCTTCCATATTTCGATTAGAAGGACGATCATTTCTTTAAAATAAATGCTTTAGCATTTACTCAAAGGTAGAATAACATTCATTTTTATTTTTTCAAGGTTTATGTTTGATATTTGCAAAATGGGACGCTATACGCTCGAACAAAATTGGGAGATATTAAAAACTTACTTCCAGAGTAGTGAGTCGTTAAGACAAACTGTAAGACTTTAATTTACTTGGAAAATTTTCAGGTTTTCAGATGAAGCTCATTTTCATTTCGGCGACTATATCTATAAGCAAAATTGTCACATATGGGGTTCAGAGTACCCACACGTGACTATTGAGAGGTCAATGCATCGACAACGAGTCACTGTTTGGTGTAGATTTTAGAGTTAAGAAGTAATTTATTTTCTTGTGTGTATCATTCACCACCATCTCAATAACATATTTTATTACAAATTAAAAAAGTTTTGCAAATTACGGACATTTCACCTTCTTATATTTATGTGCGAGCAAAAGATAAAATCAAACATGTAAGGAAAGACTAAAGTCGGACGGAGCCGACTATATGATACCCTCCACTTTCTACCCCATTGCAATTCAATTCGGTAAAAAGTAAAAAGGCCATTGTAAACCACTCTCATAATGTTGGACCAACATTTGTATGGTGGCTATATCTAAATCTGAACCGATCTTACCCACATTCACCATATATGTTGCTAGCTGGATTGTAATGCGTTGACAACACATTGTGTTGTACCAAATTTGAGGAAAATGGAGCAAAATATGTGGTTTCTAGATCGAAGAATGTTATATCAGGAGCGTCATTTGTATGGGGGCTAATCTAAATCTGAACCGATCTTACCCGCTTTCACCACAGGAGTTTTCATTTGGATTAAAAGATGTTGTGCCAAATATAAAGAAAATCGGGTACAACATGTGGTTTATAGAGCGAAAAAAGTCAAGTTCCGAGCGAAATTTATATGGGGGCTATATCTAAATCTGAACTGATTTGCTTCAAATTAAACAGCGTTCGTCCTTGATCCACAGAACTTACTTGTGCCAATTTTTGTTAAGAGCGTGCAATAATTGCGACCTGTACTTTGATTACAACAATAGATGGACAGACAGATAGCTAAATTGACTCAGAAAGTGATTCTGAGCCGATCTGTATAATAAACGATGGGTCTAACTCGTTTCCTTTTGGGTGTTACAAACAAATGCACAAAGACATAATACCCTAGTGGAGGGTATAAATATCGATTTCTAGCACCACCAGTACTTTGCATTGATGCTACAGCTCCTTAAATATAAATGGGAATGGGATTTGCCATTGTAACTTCCATTCCTTCCCTCCGTAGTTGCCGCGCTTAACAAGTCGCGAACATGTTCCATTTTTTCATTCGTATACTAGTAATTAGCTGTAAGGACTTCCCATCCATTTTGCAATACAAGCCTTGCCATATGAGGATTATTACGGCATTTCAACGAATTACATTTGCAGCTTCTTTTCATTTATTTTTTTCGACATGCAACAATGTTGCAGGCTGAGTTTCTGTGTTGTTTTGTTGCCTTTGTGCGCAGTGCACTTGAGACTTGTTTCGTTGGAGCTGCTACTCTGCTCTTTTTCATTCCCAATTTCCCAAACATCATTATGATAATGTTTGCGGTCTGCTTATCGTTCTGATGCCGCTGCAGCGAAAACGATGTTGCTTATGGTTGTGGTGAAAGTAGGATTTTTCTTGAGATACCATTCCTAGTTTTACTATGGATTAATGGGTTTTGAGAGAAATCTTTGTTGCGAACGTTGATTATCACAGGGATGTGAGCATAAACATGTATCCGAGGATGTACGGGAGGTTAGTCCGATAAGTTGGTAAATGTGAATATGATTGCGTTCTATGGTAAAATGTAACACCCCTAGGATGGCGTTGGAAAGCCATTTCCTACAATGACAGAATGGGACAGAAGAGACTCAATTGTCGGATATATACTCATGTTCATTAGGCTGGGTTGCGGCCATACAAATGGAAAAACAATTTCCAGTTTGGATTGTTTAATGATGATCCGCAAAATATTTCGTCACTGGGTCAAGCCATCTGTGAGCTAAACGCTCCTGAAAACATCTCCAAAACGCACGTTTTCCCGTGTAATTTTTTTTACGTTACATTTTTGTCCAATTTTTTTTCTGAATTAATAGACCATCATAAGCACTTTAAATATAAATTCTGATGATTGTCTTAGAATAACTCATTGGTCGTATTATTGGGCGTTTAGATAGTTGTAATTGTAATTGCTGTATTTTAGTTTCGTGACCCATCCGTATGTTCATATTGACTCAAAATACTTACAAGTCTGTCTGAAATGAAAAAATATTCCTCTCTGCTACGAAAACACCATTTACATTCCAGCCAACACTCGTGTCAGCATGAATTTAATAAAAGGAGACTATACTGTAGGAGAAAAAAAAATTCCCCAAAGTCCCCCAATTGGTATGACTTAGGACTGATTTTTCATTTTTCGAAATGACACACCACACACAAATTCCTCAAATCTCTTTAAGAAATTTAAAATATCCATATCCATCCTCTTCCACCGAAATTCATTTATCTTCCATTCGGCAGCTTCCTTGCATTAATATTCCAGCCATTTAGCACCACCCACTCTCCGCCATTTAATAGCAAACAAATGAGTTGCTATTTCTTGACATTCGCCCGGTCATTTTGCCAAGAAGAATTTATGTAAACCACTTAGGGACCGCGCACATCGAAATTTCTCAAACTTTAACACAATCTGAATATTCACAATGTATATAACAAAACACTTCTTCGCAGAGCTGCCATGGTAACGAGCATAATCCTACAAGATGACGGCGATTGTGAAGATGATGATGCGGATGTCCATAGTACGGACCTCTAGGAAGTATACTTAGCATATTTAAACAAAAAAAAAACATAAAACTATAGAAAATAAAAACACGCACTCACACAAACTACTTTAAACAATTGACCTCAATTTGAGTTTCCGTTTCCCAGTGCTGTTGCTTGAGTTCTACGTGAGCAAGAGCAGTATGCTTCCTTTCTTTTGTTGCATAAATACATGTATTTTCGCATTCATCGTCCATGGTTTTGTTATATATTTGTCATGTCTTTTGTTTTAGACACGAGACATCTTTAGAGTTGCAAATGCTTTTTAAACCAAATCACGCACATTACGTTTAGCAATAAACCAACAACAACCATAGAAGAACGGATGGTGTCCTGTGTCCATCCGTTCGTCTATGGATCGTCCGTTCGTCTACGGATGGACACAGGACACCATCCTTTCGTCTATGGATGATCAGCATAGTGGCATTAACATGAAATGCATGGAAAAGCACTTAAGCAAATTAAATAACATTTTTGTTTTTGTCTGCTGCTGCAAGGCGAGAGCCAACGAAGAATACAAATAGCACTACAAAAATACACTCCATGAATTGTTTTATTGTTACTTAAGGAGTGACCACTGCAACCGAAACGGAGGTGTGGCCAATTTGTGCTAGAAATTGCTTTTCGAATGGAATCCTTCCGAGGAGATGGACGATGATTTATGCATTAGTTAAGGACACGTTTTCGTACTATTGTGACATAGTACGGATATTATAATTGAATATAAAATATTTACCACTGAGGTGATACTACCACCTATTGTATCACTCAGCACTTTTTGTTGTCCCAAGCAAAAGAAACGTAGTGAAAACAGCCAAGAAGAAGTAAGCATATGTGTGGTGAAAAGTTTATAAAATCTCACAATAATGTCAACATGAAGAAATGTCTTGGCAGTTCACGTGAAGATATTGCAGATCGCATGAAATAAAGATTCAAAGCAATTATTTGAAGCACAGCAAATATTATGTAAATCACCACAAATCTATGTGAAGACTAGGCTAGAAATATTTGTACATGTAGTCACCACTGTGCGTTGTGTAAATAAAATCCCCCATTAAATTTCAATAGTCGCCTTTGACTATAGTATAGTCATAACTTTTATTATAATTGAATTTCTAGATAATTTCGTAAACACTGACCCAATTTGGAAAATAGCAAAACATTAGTTGGTTTTAATGAAACTCTGCCTGCCAAGGAATATTTTCAGAATGTTTTTTCTCATAATTTCATTTACATTTACATTACATTTGTGTGCACATACACACATGTGCAAATATCCACTTGGGACCAGGAACATGTGACCTATATGCATATATATAAACATTCACTTGGGATTTCTGGAGGGACTTTGTTGGTTTCTTTTACGTCATTATGCGTAACATAAACCAGTGTGATTGTTTGCCAGTATGTGGCATGTCAACTTAAAGTTTTGACATTTTCTGCGCTGCTGACATTCACAACTAATTTCGCAAATATTTAAAGTTTTTATGCCCTTTGATCCTGAAAGGAAAACATGATATAAAAACTGTCATTCAATTTATTGCCACCCGGAAATAAAATTCGAAATATTTTATGAGAACTTGAAATCCTAAACTTAAAACGTTGGCGAGCTGTAATGTTAAACACGTATTGGGGTACTCTGAATGGAGAATTTTAATAAAATATTTTTTCTTGTTCCAGATCTAAAAAAATATTTTTTGTTACTCAATCATAAAATCAACATAACAACATGGATATTTTTAATTGCTTACTAAATTTCCGATTTTCGTCGAAGGTACCTTTAATATTTGTACTCTTATTTTGGAAATACAGGGTTTTCGAACAAGAGGTGTTATTTTGAATCACCGGTATTTCGATAGCTGTCACTTTTGAAGGTCTTATTCTTGACATTTGACGTAGTTTCGCCATTACTAAAAATGGAACGATACACGCTTCAACAACGCATTGAAATCATTAAAATTCATGAAGGAAAATGATCCGGAAGTCCATCGAAAAATCATATTGACTGATGATGTTGTTTGTCATTATTAACGGCATACCTTTCTCTTTATTATGAAATAAACATCCGATCATTTATCTCAAAAAATGACATTTTTCTTTGAGTCCCAAAATAACACCTCTTGTTGGAAAATTAATTTTGTAATTTTGATGGCTACAACTATCTCAGAGCGGATCAGAAACAGTGTCCAAATCGAGAAAAAATAGAGTTTTTCTTCTTCAGCTTAGAGAATAAAGAACTCATAAAAAATGGAAACAATTATTTTGCTTATTTATTTTTAAATAATTACACTATACGGATAAATGTAGAAGTTATGGCGCTCGTTGTATAAAAAGAAGATTTTTTAAAAATCAAAAATTACTAAATTAGCGGTTAAATAACAGAATATTTTTAATTTTATTTTATAATAGCTGAGATCTTATCTATGAAGACAAGGCCTATTTGAAGAAAATTTATGAATAAATGTATATGTTATAAACCTTATTGTAGAAGTAACGTGAAGGCAACATAAGAAGAGCCAGAACTTCTGTAGTTAGCCATAGGTATTGAGGAGCAGGTCAAAATAAATTTTGATAATCCAAATTATTTCTATCACACAACTTAGTCCTTCAGTGTATGCGTATATTAAATGCTGGCCATTTAAATACAAACAAATACAATAATCTATATATATATATATATATATAAGAGTTTCGTTACCGACTGACTTTCATTGACAAGCCCCCAGACCAAACGGCTGATACCAGGGTCATGAAATTTTCAGGGTAGTTCCCAAATATGACGTAGACGTCGACTAAGGGTTTTACGAAATTCACACTTTTAGGGGGGTAAAATGGGACAAAAAGGGATAAAAACGAACCTTCGTCATGACTAAATGGCAGTAGCTAGAAACATGAAATTCGGTGTGTTCCGTGCAATGACCATGCTGACGAGTTACAAATAGGGATTTTTCGAAATTTGTACTTTTAAGGGAGGAAAGAGACAAACAGGGATAAAAATGGTACCAATTTAAGAATTGAAGCTAGAATCGTGAAAATCGGTATTTACATTTCTCTGACAATGTAGACTTGCAATATAAATTGATTTTTCGAAATTTGGTCTTATAAGGGTTGAGCGGTACAAAAAGGGATAAAAATGGTACCAACTAAAGTATTGTAGCTAGAATCGTGAAATTTGGTATGTAAATTCCTCTGACCACGTATAAGCGCGCTAAAATTGGATTTTTCAACATTTGTACTTTAAGGGTTCCGAGGGACAAAAAGGGATGAAAATGGTACTAATTTAAGTATTGCAGCTATAGTCACGTAGTAGAGCAATCTCATTGATTTTTTGGCAATTTGTACTTACAATGGTTGAGCGGGACCACAAGTGATAAAAATGGTACCAACTAAAGTACTGCAGCTATAGTCGTGTAATTTAGTGTGTAAATTCCTCTGACAACGTAAAAGCACAAATTTAAATTGATTTTTCGAAATTTGTACTTATAAGGGGTGAGCGGGACAAAAAGGGATAAAAATGGTACCAACTAAAGTATTACAGCTAGAATCGTGAAATTCGGTATGTAAATTCCTCTGACCATGTAGAAGCGCTTTAAAATTGGATTTTTTCAAAATTTATAATTATAAGGTGTGACCGGAATAAAAAAAGGATCAAATAGTACCAACTAAAGTATTGCAGCTATAGTCGTGAATTTTGATGTGTAAATTCCTCTGACAACGTAGAATCGCAAATCTAAATGAATTTTTCGAAAGTTGTTCTTATAAAGGGTGAGCAGGATAAAAATAGTACCAACTAAAATACAATATATATAAATATCGTGAAATTTGGTGCGTAAATTCCTCTGACAACGTAGGCATGCAACATGAATGGATTTTTTTTCGAAATTTGTACTTTTAAGGGACAAAAAAGGATATAAATTGTATATTACATTTAATTTTTTTATTAGATTGTATATTACGATTAATATTACAGCTAGAATCGTGAAATTTTGTATGTAAATTCCTCTAACCATGTAGAAGCGCCATCAAAATGGATTTCGAAATTTGTTCTTATAAGGTGGTTAGGGGATAAAAATGGTACCAACCAAATGGAAGCAGTTCGAATAATGACTGCGTCGACGCAAAAAATGAGAGATCTTTCTTACTCTTCGCGAGAAAACGGGGAAAGGGGATTTTTTTTTAATTTGTGCATTTAGGGTGGTAATTTAAATATCGCAATTTGCATACAAAATATCATGATTTTGCTAATATGTTACTGAAATAATTACATAGACGACTGAGGATATAATACTGAGGATTACACTCCATGTTTTCTATATATATACTCAATTACTATTTTTAACATTAACTTCGAAATCTCACCACAATTGTCGCAATAAAAAACTTAGTTAAAAAAAGTGATGGTTTGCAAAATTCTGCTTACTAAGACAAATGCAATTATTGAAAAGTATGTAATGCGATTTGTTTTCATTTTCCATCTTGCCACATGCCCTCCTTCGAAGCCGTGCTGCTAACAGCAGCTAAACATTTCAATTGCATTACATTTCCCATTCGCTTGCTTTCGTAGTGCGGCTAGAAACCAATACAATCGTAAATTGTTGCTTTTACTGTTGGCGGTTGTGTTACGGCGATTCTGGTTTGTACTGTTCCAAGAGTCGTCCAAAGGATAATTGAAAATAAGTGATGGTGAAACAAAAAAAAAAAAAAAACTCCAAGAAAAACGGAAAATGTACAAGAATAAAAAGAATAAATGAACAAATTACTTTGAGAGTTTCTGGTCAGTGAATTACGATACCATTTGTTATTTTGTTTTTTTTTTTTCATAATAATTCGAATACTTCTATTATATGATCTAATTATTTATTCTGAAAAACAACAAAGTAGAGAAAATCTACAAAGTCAAATACAAAATTGAGTGACGTGGCGGTCGTGTTTGTAGCTCGATAGATAACGATTTAATCCCAGCATAAACGACATTTTGAGAAACGGTGGTCGACTTTAGTGCCTTCGAACAAAGATTATTATGAAATATGTTACTTATTTCGCGATAAACAAATTAAAATTCAACGATCTAAAAAGTAATTCTCATGCGACCGATCAACTATAAAGAGCTTACCAGATATAGTTGTCCCCAAATTTCTACATTTATTAAAGAACAGCCAACAAACATTAAATATATTTCAAAATAATTAGAATATTATATTAGTATATAATCGGGAGCGAAATTTGGATGGGAGCTATATATAAATCTGATCCGATCTAAAAAAAATTCACTACAGGTGTTTATCGTTGAAATATAAGATGTCCCCGCAATACTTAAGGACATCCCTACAAAAATTTCCTGTCCCCATTTAAATTTTTCTGTCCTTTTGACTATCAAATAAATACCACCATTTTGGACAAATCGCCAGATCTGGCAAGCCTTAACTATAATTCTCACACGAGTCCCTTGGGAAACAGTAACTTCACAACATTAACGCTATATCGCAGATAGATACGAATATCTAGTCAAATGTCTTGAATTTTCAAGGTGGACAAACATCAACCAACCAAGACTCGAAAGTCCAAAATGGAGGTGACTTATTACATGTATTGTTGAATATTGATAGTCGATGAATATTGATTGATGAATATAATTCGAATCTGGAGACAAATTATATCAATCAAGTTGATTTGGGATGCATTCTTTCTCGGGTCTCTTTGATACATGTGCGTATACGTAATATTATTTATTGAATACAAAAAACATCATACGCCACCAATTACAGCACACATGACACATTGACATTAATTTTACGGAATATTTGACATGCAACAAAAAATTTGTGTTCCAGGCATTGAAATATATTTGTTTGTGTACACTGAAGCATGCTTTTAAATAAAATCCGCACAAACATTTTTTAACTATAGCTTGTATTACGATAGTAAAGTAAAATTGTTGATAGTACCTTTAGATTTTGGACTACAACTTTTGCAGTATATGCCCGAATGGATTTTACGTTAAATTTACGATAATTATTACGTTAAATTTATTATAATTATTGAGGATACAAATGAAGACACATCTGTACTTTCTTCACTATTCGACAATAAAACAATGTCCTGATGCTGTCGACTGTAATTGACGGAATGTTTAGTAGTTGGTAGATGAGCTGATATGAAATGAATTGTATGGTGTTCACTTCAACTGAAGTGAATTGTTGTGGTTGTGTTCGGTGTGTCGGTTGTCATAACCACAATAATCTGCTTTCGCAAATAAGTTTTTTGCCACCCAACACAATGATGACGATGATGGCAAATGATTGTATAAATTAATTTTAACTGCCATTTCATTTCATTCCATTCAATCAAAATCGCATATTACAACAGCTCCCTTTGCTAAAGTAACGACAACAATGAAGAAGAGAAGACAAAAAATATACAGGCAAGACTGTGGGATAATGATATTTATCATTGAACAATAAAGAAACTAAAGCGAGAGAAATTCAATCAATCAGTTAGTAACGGTCAATTGGACTTTACGTGAGTCAGATTTCAAATGTAATTAAAAACATATAATGGATCATCGATAACAGTTTGTTGTGAATGGAATTGTATGAATGTGCTTTTTAAAAGAATTTGTAAAATTTCCGGCAAATTTCTGACATTAAAAAAATAAAAAATAAAAATTTTAGTTTTTTCGTTTGTATTTTTTTGTTGGTCTGTAATCAATATTTTATTTGAACTGGGATATTGTCCTGGCTCAAGACTATTTTATATCTATATTTAATAGAATGCAAATTTATTTACAAATGACATGGTGACATTTATTACTTGGCTGCAGACTACCACGATCATTTCGACAATGTCAAAAGTCTTTTCAAGTGGCGTCGCAGCGACTTTTCAACATCAAACCCGGCCTCCCAAAAAAAAGAAGTAAAATAAAAATTCTTATTTGTACAAAAAGAGTTATAATTTTCACGCGGAAATGTTGTTTGCATGTAAAAACTTTGTTTTGGCACAAGTATTTTATTATTGTTATTAATAATACCCACATATAAAAACAAGTAAAGCTAAAGTCGGGCGGGCCGACTATATGCCATACTCCACTTTCTATACGAATATAATTAAGTTCGGCAAAAAAGTGAAAACAGGGAGGATTTTTGTACATTTCCTAATCACAGGCTGATATGACCTGACCCACTTTGTAAAATGAAGAAGAATATTTGTATAGGGGCTATATCCAAACATGGAATGAAGTGACACACTTACACAATAGGTTCTTCCCGTTCAAGTATAATGTGTTATGCTCAATTTGAAGAAATTCCGTAAAAATACATGGTTTCTGGGGCGGAAAATGTCAAGCCGGGAGGGAAATTGAATTGCGGCTATATATAAATCTGAACCGATCTGACCCATTTTCACCATGGGTGTTTCTACTGGAAATATAGATATTTCGCCTAATTTGAAGAGGATCTGTTAAAATAAATGGTTTCTAGAGCAGAAAATGCCAAGTCGGGAGCGAAATCTGGATGGGAGCTATATATAAATCTGAACCGATCTAATAAAATTTCACTACAGGTGTTTATCGTTGAAATACAAGATGTTTTGCTAATTTTGAAGAAATTCTGTTAAAATATCTGGTATCTAGAGTGAAAAGAGTCAAATCGGGAGTAAAATTTGTATGGGAGCTATATGTAAATCTGAACCATTTTCACCATGGCTGTTTATAGTACAAATATAAGATATTTCGCCTAATTTGAAGAGGATCTGTTATAATATATGGTTTCTACAGCAGAAAAAGTCAAATCGGGAAAGAAATTTTAATGAGAGCTATATATAAAGTCAATCTGATATAATATGTGGTTTCTAGAGCGGAAAAAGTTAAATCGGGAGCGAAATTTATATGGATTTGTATGAAACTATATCCAACTCTGAACCACTTGGAGTGTATAATAAGTATATGCATGTGTTTACAGCAATTATATCAGGGTGTGTTTATACACTCCACGAGAATATTATGTAATTGTGCATTTGTATGTAACACCCAAAAGGAAGCGAGATAGACCCATTGTTAAGTATACCGATCGACTTAGAATCACTTTCTGAGTCATTTTAGCAATGTCCGTCTGTCTGTCTGTCCGTCAGTCCGTCTGTCTATCTATTGTTGTAATCAAATTACAGGTCGCAATTATAGTCCGATCTTAACAAAGATTGGCACAAGTAAGTTTTTTGGATCAAGGACGCACGCTATTTAATTTGAGGCAAATCGGTTCAGATTTAGATAAAGCCCCCATACGAATTTCACTTTGATATTTTCCGCTCTAGAAACCACATATTGTACCCAGAAACACATATTCAGAAATTAGGTAAGATCGGTTCAGATTTAGATATAGCTCCCATACAAATGTCGCTCCCGGTTTGACATTTTACGCTCTATAAACGACTTATTGTTCCGGATTTTCTTTAAATTTGGCACAACATCTTATAATGCAACTAGAAACACCTATGCAGAAATTGGGTAAGATCGGTTCAGATTTAGATATAGCCCCCATACAAATGTCGCTCACGATTTGATTCTTGCCGCTTTAGAAATCACATATTGTACTCGGTTTTCTTTAAATTTGGCACAGCAGCTTATAATCCAAGTAAAAAAACCTATGGTGAAAATTGGTAAGATCGATTCAGATTTATATATAGCCCAAATACAAATGTTGCTCCCAAATGTTTAACCGATTTTGTCCAAACTATACATATTATATAGGGTCCGCCAAATAACTTTTTTTTTGAAAATGCTATTGAATATTTTCTCAAAATTTCTTTTTTTATTTGAAAGTACAATCCTTCCGGTAATGGAAAATAATTTCATTCAAATGGCTGCTGAGGGCACCCCACAAATAAAAGTCCAACGGTTGAATCGTTGTTAGATGGCGGACCCTATATTTCACCTATTGCGTTTCAGGTTTCAATATACCCCCATACAAATGTCCTTTCCGATTTAAAATTTTTTGTCAAACACATACATATACTGGATACAATTAAATTGTATTCGGATAGAAAGTGGAGTGTATCATAGAGTCGGCCCCGCCTGACTTTAGCCTTTCCTTACTTGTCTTAAATATATATTTTCAAATAGACATTGTTTAATTCGTTAGAATGCTAGCTTTAGAAAATATTATAAATATTTTTTTTCGATTTTTCTCCTTTTTTGAGTTTTTGGTCAGCAAAAAATGAAGAGCATTCCACAGTACTACCAACAGATTAGAGACTGTCGCCTTTGCGTTCAGGGGATAATGATTGTAAAAAACATCCTGTAACTGTATATAATGTTATGTATGTATTAGAAATCCAAAATCATATTTAGAACAATAAATGCAACTTTTTTGTATATACTCAAAAAAATTAAGGGGTGCAACGTTATCCCCCTTCCTAAACCCAATAAATGTACATATTTGTAACAATTTCTTTATATAGAGGAACGTACGCATCGAATTTTATTATTCAAGTAACAACCCTTTAGTCAGTACAAATGATATCCTAGCTGAGTAAAATATTTGGGATTATAACTCAAGAGTCATCCTTATTAGGATCAAAACATTAAATATATGCACATTTTATTGATTATTTATCAAGCTCTTATTCAGAGTAATTTAAATTATTTAACCATTTTATTATTATGAAGCTCTTATTCAGAGTATTTTAAATTATTTAACCATTTTTATCATTTTGCCTCAAAAATAAATAAAATCTCAGTGTTTAAGATTCTACTAAAAATATTTATTGCAACATGTTGATTTAGCATATTTCATTCTCGTGTTATTATTTTTCTATGTTGAGTAAATTAATTAAATAAATTGACTTTCTTTTGCCAATTTACCGCAGTAATGTGTAGTAGATGCTGAGGCTCTATATTTCTACATGTGTGTATGTTAATACTATACTTATTTTGTTTGTATAAATTTAACCAATAACTATGTTACAACAATCGAAAGATCTCTTATTTTTCGTATCGAGAAAGTCAGGGCCACATGGACCACTTTCACTCATTTTACTCCCATCCTGTGATGGAGGTTGTAATAATTTTCTAATATCGGTTTCGAGTTTAAGACAAAATATCCCAAAATTTTACACAGCTCTTCATAATTCTGTTCTAGTGCTATTTATCGATCTTACTTTCATTCATTATTTATTTTTCTTCATCTTTATATTTAATTTGATTCTGATTCCGATTTTTTGCGCAATTGGATTTCAGCTTTAAAAACATTAATCATATCTTATTCGCGTTAGTGTAGTACTAAGAGCGGCGAATAATATATTCCTATTTTAAAGTTATTGATTAATCTGTCTGGCCCTATCAACAGTTTTCAAATATAATTAACCTCTTTTTGCACATTTCAACACATAATTTCTGCTTTAATATTTAATTTACATAACACAAACATGTGTCAACTTCTGAAGTGATTTAATTACTTCCCATTGATTGTTGAACTTAATATTGCCGGAAAATGATATCATTTATAATTAAAGTCTAATTGGTTTAAAAACTTTCCTATGTCGCAAATATATCTACGCAAATATACAATTACACATTCCACCTTTGTACCGGAAATACTCCCCCCTTTATTCTTTTCCACAGGTAAATAACAAAATGTAAAGATCTTCACAGACTTCCGCAAATATATTGCTACTCGTATTTGCGTAAATACGTACATATGTGTGTCTGATGTAACTACGTATGTGTTTAGTTAATATAATGTTTCGCAGTAAGTTGCCTCATAATTTATCATGACAGATATTTCCAAAATTTACTAAAAATGTTTCCCCAGCGAGCATCCGCCTACCACCTACTAAACGTATACGTGTGTGAAATCTATATGCCAGACTCTGGTATCACATTAAATTATAATATTTATGATTTATGCATAAATCTCGAAATACATGGCTAGGTGCAAATGTAGACACACACTCAATCATAGAGATATACACATACATTTGCATATATGCAAAGTCTGAAAGTTAATTGTGCCTCATATTTTTAGGTGGATGTGTGAATGTTGAAGTATATGTGTCTGTGCTTCCGAAAACTTTTTAAACGCCTACAATAAATTACCTGACTTATGGAGGAGACATCATAAATATAAGATTTTTTAAAAAGGGATGCTTGTATTTCCTTTGTGCTCAACCTGATTGAAACAACATTTTGCTCGACACGGTCCACAGTAACTCATTTCACCAAAAAATCAGAAGAATTTATATGCGAAGGAAGGGGTGTTATTAATAAACTAAAAGAAGCAAAACAAGGGTTAAGTTCATTTCTGTAAGACTAGCAGTACCCGCTGCTTCACACGCGAAAAAGCCAGGTATTTCTTATTAGTTTTATCCGTCTCTGTTTTAGAATAGTATTTATTTTCTTTTCTAAAATAGTAAATTGGAAACATTGCACTCATATACAGTCAAAGGAATGTGCTTGTCGATGTGCACTGTTTTAGCTGAACTCCCTTCGTATATATATTTTTTATCATTTTCTACCCAGTTTTTAACAAAAAATTACAACCGCAGAGCCTTTTATTCGAAAAATAATACATTTTGATGGCGCTTCTACCTGGTCAGAGGAATTTTCATGATTCTAGCTGTAATCCTAAAGTTGGTACCACTTTATCCCTTTTTGTCCCGCTCTCCCCTTAAAAGTACAAATTTCGAAAAAAAAAGTTGTCAGAGGAATTGACACACTAAATTTCACGACTATAGCTGCAATACTTAAATTATTACCATTATTATTTCCAATTTTCCAAAAAATCCAATTTTAAAGCGCTTATACATGGTCAGAATAATTAACATACCAAACTTCACGATTCCTGCTATAATAATTTAGTTGGTACAATTTGTATACTTTTTTGTGCCGCTCCCCCCTTAAATTTACAGATTTCGAAAAATCCAATTTTACTTCGTTTATATATGGTCAGAGGAATTTACATACCAAATTTCACGATTCTAGCTGTAATACTTTAGTTGGTACCATTTTTATCCCTTTTTGTCCCGCTCGTCCCTTAAAAGTATAAATTTCCAAAAATCCAATTTTACTATATGGTCAGAGGAATTTACATACCAATTTCATGTTTCTAGCTGTAATACTTTATCCCTTTTTGTCCCGCTCGTCCCTTAAAAGTACAAATCTCCAAAAATCCAAGTTTTCTGCGCTTCTATATGGTCAGAGGAGTTTACATACCAAATTTAACGATTCTAGCTGTAATACTTTAGTTGGTACCATTTTTATCCCTTTTTGTCCCGCTCGCCCCTTAAAAGTTCAAATTTCGAAAAATCCGTATTTGTAGCTCTTCTGCATGGTCAGTGCAAGGAACTCACCGAATTTCATGTTTCTAACTACTGTCTTTTAGTCAGGACGAAGGTTCGATGTTTATCACTTTTTGGGCCATTTTATCCCCTAAAAGTACGAATTTCGTAAACCCCTTTCTTAGTCGACGTCTACGTCATATTTGGGAACTACCTTGAAAATTTCATGACCCTGGCTTCAGCCGTTTGGTCTGGGGGCTGGTCAATGATAAGTCAGTCAGTAACGCAACTCTTTTATATATACAGATCAAAACCAATAATTATTAAATATTATTCAAGGAGGGTAATTTCTGATCATCAAAAATTCCAAAATGTTGAACCGGCCATAACTTATTAAATAAAGCCACTGGGGCTACAAGAAAGTTAATTTGTGATCAGCCAAAAATTCTTCGTTTGGTGTACTTGATGGATTTATTGACATACATAATTATAATTTGTTTTCAATTTATATTCCTACGTGTCTAATCGACAACACCCTTTTCCCACTTGTATAATTTATTTTACGTACCATACCATACGAGTACGAAATGTAAGTTTACGTTTACGAAATATAAATTCAATTATTTTTTCTGTCTACGTAACGTGACAAAATAAGCTAAGGAATTTGTGAAAATAATTCCCAGCCCAAGCAAATTATTTCGAATACCTTCTCATATTGATATTTTCATTTTAAGAGGTATATTAAAATTTCAAAAAGAAAGTGCTACTGGAAGTCTCTTGATATTGAAAAATTTTTGTTTCAACATGAATGCCCTCAATGATTTTTAATCTAAAGTTCGCATATGCTAACAAAATCCACTCTTGTGAAAGTAAAAGATTCTGCACAAATTCCACAATAAGTAGGTTTTTGTTATCAAATCCGAACATTGTTAATGCTTGGCTGTATATTTTGAATTAAGTTAAACATATACAAATTTAAAGTATAAATTAGACAAAATAGGGGTGATTATACAATTTCATTAGACACTTACTTAATGTTAATGTTATCTAGCAGAATTTAAATGTAGCGAATTGCAATTCCTTATCACTTCCGTTTCCTTGATGTTATATTTGCAGTTACTTGTCCAGTAATAGCCATTCACACAATGCAACAATAATACTAGTTAAGAAGAAGTAAAAAAGGCATTAAGTTCGGCCGGGCCGAAATTTATATACCCTCCTCCATGGATTGCATTCCACAGAGGCTTTCGATTTTCGTAGAAATGCAGTAATATTACAGGAAAATACAATGTAGTTCTAATATAGCCAAACCAAAACAAGTAAAAGTATTGAAAAAATAATTTTATAAATAAATATAATATTTTTATTATTTCAAATCACGCTTATAAGGCAAGACTAACAATACGTTTACACTATATATATATCAAAATAATACTTCTAGTCAATTTAAAAAATAAAATATCTATTTATATTTTCAAAAAAGATTAATTACCATAAATATTGATAGTGGGCTCTATAGTTAGTTGTATTTCCATTCTATTTTAATTTCAAAAGTACAAATTTTGAAAATCCATTATCTCACGTACATAGTGCAAAATAACCTATCTTCATGATTTAACTAATTTTTGCCTTAAAACTAAAAAGTACAAATTTTGAAAAATCTTTTTATTTTAAGTGTCTATGCAGTCAGAGCAATGCGTATATCAAATTCCATGATCATTTTTATCCCCCTTTTTCTATTTTACCCCCTTTAAGAGTACAACTTTCTAAAATCTCTTTATTTTACGTGTCTACTCAATTAGAGGGATGTTCGAACCGATTTTCATCGTTCTAGCTGTAGCAGTTTAGTTGGTACTATTTTTATCCCTCTGTACCTATTATATCCTTGAAAGTATGAGGAATGTATAAACCGAGTTCCATTATTCTAGATACAACCATTTGGTTGATACCATTTTTATCCCTATATTCCCATTTTACCCCTTAAAAGTATGAATTTGGAAAAAAAAATACTTTTGTATTATGTATCTACTCAATTAGAGGAATGTACACACCGAATTTCGTATTTCTAGCTGTTGTCGTTTGGACAAAAAGGGATAAAAATGGTAACTTTTATCCCTTTTTGTCCCATTTCACCCCCTACGAATAAGAATCACTTTATGGTGCCCTTTTATGCTATAAGGGGAATGTGCATTCCAAATATCAAGTAAATACAAGCAGACATATTCAAAAAGCATGCTGAAATACTCTATATATGTGGGTATTTCAGTCCTATAAGGAAACATTTTTCACTCTGGGCCGATTTCGCCCACTTTCAAACCCAACCGATCTGCAACCATAAGACATTTAGGGAAAATTTGAACCTCCTAGCTAATTTCGTTCGGAAGCTAGCATGCTTTCAACAGACATACAGACGGATATGGCTATATCGTCTTAGAATTTTACAACGACCCAGAATATATATACTTTATGGAATCTCCGATGAATATTTTAAGGTGTTACAAACGGAATGATAAAGAGAATATACCCCCATCCAGGAGGTGGAGGGTATTCATCTTAGAATACAAACTCAAACATGTGTGCCCACACTTTGGAATAACCCAAATGGGGCCCCCATTCTACTCTAATACAGCTCTAGAAACTACGCCTTACATCGGACCATGATATATTTCAACTATGAAAACCTACCGTGAATGAGAAATATATAGGCCAATGTTTTTGGACCAGGCCCCAAGTGTTGTTATAGGTCTTCTTTCAAATGTCGGTCCGATTCATCCTATTACTACTGTATAATTTGTATTTTTCTGCCGGAAAATTGGATCAATTATTTACCATATTTGTTAAATATGACTAACGATGAATTTATGGTAAACTGTATAATTTTTAAGAACTACATAAAATTGTTCCCATGAAACAACTGGGTTTAGTAACAAAAGCGAGGTACTTACGCAGGGACTGGTGTAGGGTATTAGCCTTTCCTCACTTGGTTTGCTTATTATTCTATTTTTTTCCCTGAAAATAATAAAAAAAACATCTTGTTTACGACCCTAACCCGGACAATTGTACAGAACATTAATCATAACATTTGTATACCCTTCACTTCACCCCAAATGAAATAAAATAGACCGATCGTTTATTATACAGATGGGCTTAGAATCACTTTCTGATTCAATTTAGCATTGTCCATCTGTCTGTTCATCTATTCTTGTAATAAAAGTACAGATCACAATTATTGTCCAATCCTGACTAAAATTGGTAAACGTAAAGTTTTGCGGGCCAAGGACGGACGCTATTTAATTTGAAATCTGTACAGATTTAGATATAGCCACCTTACAAATTTTGCTCCCGATTTAACGTTTTCCGCTCTCGAAACCATATATTTTGACAGATTTTCATCAAATTTGGCACAACACATTATATTTGAACCAGAAACATCTCTAGTGAAAATGGGTCCAACCGGTTCAGATTTATATATAGCTCTCATTCAGAGCTCTCACTCCCCGTTTGACTTTTTCTGCTGTAAAAACTACATAAATTAACCGGTTTTTCACAACACCCTATATTTTAACTGGAAACATATAGTGAAAATGGATCCAACCGGTTCAGATTTATATATAGGTTTCATAAAAATGACGCCGATTTTGTTTTTTCTGCTCTAGGATACATATTTTAGAAGATTTTGGTCAGAACAAGTTATATTTCAGCTGGACACCTACATTGTGAAAAAAGGTATCATTGGTCCATGATATTGAATTGCATTGGCGAAGAAAGTGAAGGATATCATATAGTCGGTCCCGCCCGACTTTAGCCTTCAAATTTGCGCCGAATTTATCTTCAGTATTTGCAATATTATTTCTCTTTGACATAGAAACACTAGTTGTTTAATTTTTAATGATAGCTTTTTAGTCGCAATCAGATTTTCTTACCTGAAGTTCAACTTCGGTATTCTGGATATTAAGCGTGGTACGAATTATCAGTTTATTATTTGCCAGTCGTAAGTATTCATGGGGGTATCTAGTAATCCAACGGGGTCTTGACGCTCACCTGTATGTGTAAATATATACCAAGGTTTTAGCGTGATGATCTTTTATTTTTCAAGATACAAAAATAGCACTTTAAAGAAAAATGTTTAAAATATGTTTCACTTTTTCCCAGAAAGGAAAATCCTGTAAAATTTACGATGACGTTGCGTATAATCCTAATTGGAGTATAATCATAAAATCTTTAAGTCTAGTTTTAATGACCCCTAAAATATATGTTGCTCTGTGTTGCTTTCAACAGAAGAGGAATGATATTTTTCACTCTACAACAATATATTATGAATGTAAATAAATGCATTTTTCTTCCAAAATTTAACTTTATGCCACATACATCATAAAAACGCAAAACATACTCGTACATATCTACATACATACGAATATATAGACATGAATGTAAAAATAATATGTTTAATGGACGTTATGCCCATTAATGCCCCTAAAGACCCACACATGCACAGCATCAGCGGCTCCACCACAATATTCAACAGCAGGAGGATCAACATGTGAAACATGTGTTGATGGCCTACTGGTTGCTGGTGTCACACCACACACGTTCCCAAAACACCATCGCGATGACAACATTGTCTCTGTTTGCCATTGTGTTTTGTGCGCGGACGACGAATATTTGTTTGGTTTTTAAAGGAAATTACATTTTGTGGTTGCAAAGTCTGACGTATGAATTATTTCCCATTAAATTTCTCATGATTCTTTTTTGTTTGCTATTATAAAATTGTTATGGCCCAATGTGGCATAATCAGTGAGTGGAAATGATTTTAATGTCCCCAAAAAAATTGCACAAACATTTAGATGTGATTTATGAGTGACGTGAATATTAAAATCAATTTTGGGAATACGGAAATATTGTTTGAAGGAAGTGAATTAAAATCACGAATAAAAAAATGAAGTAATGAAACATATTAGTTTACTTATGGCGTTGGATTTTGATGTAACCACAGCACCTTCTTTAATGTGATTTAATTCGTTTAAACTGTGAAAAGCGTTGCTCAGTGGTGTAGTTTTAAAAAATAATCGAATTCTTTTGTACTGTTTGATACCTGCCATCCATACTTATTCAAATTAATTTCAAGCCTCATTACCTTAATTCAGATCTCCTCATTAAATAAAAATACACGTACATACTTGGAAATGAAATCATATTTTTTATTTCGCAACTTAATATGGTGACACATAAAATAAATGACGGTAGAAAGCAAAATAATAACGTATCATATGCTGGCAATTCGAAGGCGACGCCTACGACGAGTATGTCTGTGTGTCAACTGCATCTTAATATATTTTTCTGATGAAAAGCGGCATCATTTATAAAATCGTGTTGGAATATTGGCGACTCTGCTACAGGCGTTGAAAAATGTATGGGTGGATGTCGCACACAGCTGTGTCTTTAATATCCTTTAACATCCTCAACTTTAACAACAGCTGATGAGCTTAACATATGCTACTCATCCCACATAACCCTATTCAGGTTGATTTAATGCCACCATCACACGATTGAGTAAAACAGTGGTTCATTAAGAAAAACTTTCCGTTGGTGGCCTACAAAGGATTTCCTCCACCGCCTGTCTATCTCCATTATAATTATGACCTGGAACAAAGACGCACATCAGCATACTATAGAAGAATTTACTGTGGTAGAGTCCACATTGAAGGTGAATAAATTCTTATAATAGATGCCATCACAGTTGATGGATTTCTTCAATTTTATCTGTCCATCGTTGATTGATTGACAGCGACTAGATGATGCACAAAATGGACCGATATGTGGTCATTAATTGTTGACTTTAAGCCCAATTTATAAACGGACGCATTAAATATCACCGTCCCGGAGGGACATGCACTATTACCTGATATACACTGGATATTTGGACTGCAAAGCAGACGATGGAGTAGCGGTGTTGCAAGGGATGCTGTTGTTGGAGATGCGGATTCTGCTGGCGATGAGGACAATGGTGGCAACCACTCTCGTCGACAACACATTTTGTGTCTGTGTGTACTAGTGGTTTTGTGTAGGTGTTCCGTAAAAGTGACCACAGTCCTTTTGTGACTGTATGATGAGTGTCTGTCTGTCTTTTCTTCTGTTGCTGATGTGTGGAGTTTGATGGTAGGCGTGTGCTCATGTGCATAATAAACCACATCAAACATTTTGTAACTTTTATTCGCATGTGACTGTCATATTAGGACTTAGTGTATAAATCTGCAGTGAGAAAAAGAGTTTGAGAAGAAGGATATGAATGTATAAATAAATATTTTGGCAAATTAAATGTAACCTTTATGACGGGTTTTCGACATCTTTAGAAAAGAGGGATTTAAAATGTCAGTAGGGTTGTGTCTTGGTTTGTTTGTTATGGAAACAGTTTTCCGCAGTCCTATTAGTATAAATGAAATTCTGAGGTATTTTGTCGACGTGCCAAATCTTGCAGAATATTTTAGTAGATTTTTTTTCTACAAGATAAATTTCTGTCATACAGGGTAGCGCATAAGTGGGTGGGACATTTAAAATTTTAGATTAGAATCGGCTATAAAAAAGTAATGATAATTTGTTAACATTTCTGGTTTTATTGGAAAAGTTGAACTTTGTCATTTAATAATGGAACTCAATATCATTCATATGACTACCACGACTGGCTCGGCAGTACCTCATCCGATCAACCCAATTTTTCAGTACATGTCCGCCAATGATGCCACCAGCCCTAAATCCACACCACATAGTGACTCGTTGTGGATGCATTGGCTTCTCAATAGTCACGTGTGGGTTCTCGGAGCCCCATGTGCGGAAATTTTGCTTATTGGCATAGCCATTGATATAACAAGGAGCTTCATCTAAAAGCACTAAAATTTTCCACGTACATTTCTTACAGTTTGCGTTAAAGACTCACTACTTTGGAAGTAAGTTTTTAATATTTCCCAATTTTTTCACATTTTGCAAATGTCAAACATAAACCTGAAAATAAAAATGAATATTATTCAAAGTAATCGGTAGTCCAAGATAAAACTGTTACATGGCCCACCCTTACAAGCGATACACTGAATGGGCTAGTGAAACGTATATTTTGCGGCTGATTACAATTCCGAAGATATCTATTATCACTGTCAAACATCTTCAGTTTGGTCTATAATTTAACAATGAATCGTCTTACAAACGAACAACGCTTGCAAATTATTGAATTTTATTATCAAAATGCGTGCTCTGTTAAGAAAGTTCAAGTTCGAAAAATTGTGTCCAGCGACGAAGCTCATTTTTGGCTCAATGGGTACGTAAATAGGCAGAATTGTCGATTTTGGAGTGAATATCAGCCAGAAACATTGCAAGAGCTACCAATGCATCCAGAAAAGTCACAGTTTGGTGCGGTTTATGGGCTGGTGGCATCATTGGACCGTACTTATTCAAAGATGATGCGAATCGTAACGTAACTGTGAATGGTGAGCGCTACCGTGAGATGATATCCAACTTTTTTTGTCCAAAATGCAAGAGCTTGACTTGCATGACATGCGGTTTCAACAAGACGGTGCCAAATGCCACACAGCACGCGCAACAATGGACTTATTGAGAGGCGAGTTCGGCGAACATTTTATTTCACGTTCGGGACCGGTCAACTGGCCGCCTAGATCGTGCGATTTAACGCCTTTAGACTATTTTTTGTGGGGCTATGTTAAAGCTCATGCCTATACAGACGAGCCCGCTTCAATTGACGTATTGGAAGACAACATTGAAGCATTTATCCGTGAGATACCGGCCGAAATGTTGGAAAGAGTATGGCAAAATTGGACTAAGCGGATGGACCATTTGAGGCGCAGTCAAGGTCAACATTTGCATGAAATAATCTTCAAACATTAAATTATATGGACCGCACTATCGATTCAAATAAATATTTCAAGCATTTTTCTGAATTTTATGTTTTTTTTTTTTTTTTTTTTTGAAAAACTTTTTTAAAAAATCACCCTTTATATACCATGTTTAACGCATCGGATCAATATGGGTATCATCAGATAGACTCTAATCTATTAAATGAGCCATTCTGCATCCATTAATCAACCGCGAGCCAGTTGCATATACATATTAAGAATACTTTTTAAAATAACAATTATTATTATGTATAGTATGTTAATTGTTTACCACTGAAAGATATTGATATAGTTTTTTTAATGATACCCAATCTAATAGAAGATAAGATTTTAAATTCAGGAGGCTTGTTTTGTATTTATTTCCATATTTTAATTAATAGCTGCGATTTTCAGCTGTCTGCTAAGTCTTTAGCAGTGTGAATGCTGAAGCAGAACTTCGAAAAGTTGTTGTTATGGCCGAATAAATGCTGTAATAGCAGAGAAGTGCCTGTTGATACCAGCAGAAAATTGCTGCTGTTAATAACAGATTTTTTGTAATTGCATTGTAAAACTATTTATCAAAGACAAATCTTTTCAACAGGAGTTCCGAAATTCTGTGGAATTTTGCCGACTTAGCAAATCTCGCTCAGTGAATGTTTCTGTGCGACAACTAGAATATATCAGTGAATGTTTTTAAAGGAAGGATTTCTAACCTACAGGGTTGTGCATAAGTAGCTTTATGATTTATTTAATGAGTAACTTTTCCGAATTTATTTAACATTGACATTTATTAAAATTTAGATAATATTTTGAAGATAAAATCTATAAAATGCTGCCCATTGTTTTTGTTTTTTTTGCAAATCATTTTCCATAATTTTTCTTAGAATTTTAATTCTCATCTCACATCTTCTCGGACATTGGCCTTAAGGTGATGGACGTTTTTTGATTTCCGTTTAGGTAGACACAAACAATGTCACAATATTTTGGCTGTAAAGGGTACGCAAAATTGTGTACAAGATATTTACGTGTTTTTCGATGCTATCCCATCCACTTCCAATGATCAATTTGCGGTATATCTGGATACAAATAACCTTCGTAATAATCGACAGTATGCTCTCTATAGGAATCGCTCTACGCGGGGCCTGCTGGTGCTGCTCAACAGCTTTTCGCTGACCCAGCAACTTCTATGAATGGAGTAGCAATTGGACGCTCATTATGTTCTGAGCATGAAGATGAAGTTTGTTGTGGTAGTCGTAATGTAAGTATCTGACACACTAAGACCAGGTTTATTTGTGATACCACGGACTTTCACGTGCCACATCATCTTGCCAAGGTTTATACTGGCGAAGTCACTCAAACCTTCACAAAAAGCTGAACCCAATGTATAACGGAACCGACACAGAGAACGAGTTCGACTTTCTCAACCCTCGCAGCACCTTCAAAGGTATGAAGGTGAAATGTGATGGACGTTGTAATTTTTGAGCCGAAAATATATATTGACGAAATTTCACATGTCCAAAAAGGCTGTCACCTTTTTATAATTATTTCGCTCGTAAATTTTTCTTCTTGCAGATGTAAATTTCTTCTAATTTCGTGGAGAATGCATAATTTAGATGAGTTTAATGTCCCTTTTGAAACATTTTGGTCAAAGGGCATTCCCTGTAATTAATACTAATAAATTAAAATTCTTTTTCAACACAGTCAAATCAAACCGATGTTACGGCAATCCCGCCAGAAACATTTTAAAATGGGATTGCATTTAAAATTCCATTAGAACGAACATCTTGCAGTAACAATAATTGTTTGCTGATGATAATTTTAAATGAATGATTGACTAAGGGCCAAACCCCAAATCAAAAGTGGTACTGACAAGTGATTGTTTAAATATAAACTCAATCGTTTGTGAATATTTTCTTTTTTAAATGAGTATTTAATTGCTGTCTCTATATTGAGGCATAAAAACCCGATGATTTAGATTTGTGGGAAACTAACAGATGCTGGCATAAATTAACGCATTCACACATTTTGTTGTGTTTTTATGAAGGAAGGGATATATGTTAGACCAGACAACAGTCTATAAGAGAATATAAAACACTGGCGTTTTTTTTCTGACGATTGATGTTAAAGTAAATGTTGTTGTTGTTAGTTGATTGGTTTGAAATTTATGCACCCATAAAATACACATAAACATTTCGCGAGGAGGGTCGAGGATTTTTTCATGTCGTATATTATTATTATTTGTGTCTCTTGATGTTGTGTTTATCTTTTTGGCGTTTATACGACATTCAAAGATAGGCAAAGGAGGTCTCAACATTTCATTCATTAGCACAGGCTATTGTTTTTCCAAGTATTTCTTATAAATTATTAAAGTAATGTTCGTCACGTTCATAATGATGACGCCCATGAAAGTGGGTTTGACTGTTCTAAGAATATTCCCATCGCAATTTGATGGTTGATTTATTCAGCATGATTTATTCAGCAATGACAATGACTCATTACATTGCAGTAATGAAGATTGAGAGGTGTAAGGATGTGCAGAAAGTAGGAGAAACGGAATCCAGTTAGGAATATTAACTTGGCTTACCTAAGTAAAACGAGAGTTGGTTGAGTCATAAAATTTATAACTAATGATAATGTAATTTAATATAAACAATTTACTAAAGGGTACACTAAAATCTGCGCAAAATTTAAATTTTGCACCATTTGTGAGGTACAAATGTGAAGCTGCCGATATCGCGCTGACTTTTATTGGATGTCTTGATTTGATATAAAATATTGGAATTTTAAATTGGGATGTAGTCCGTACCTCATTGCAGAATATAGTCTTCTGACTTCCAGACTTCACACACACAAAATGTTAATTCATTTCGCGGATTCTCTAAATATGCATTACACACAGAATTAGGGCGTATCAGTATATTTATGTATTATCAATGGATAACAACCATATAACGAAGGATGTAAATATAATATTTAAGAAAACTTGATAAACGATGCGTTTGTACCCAGAAATCACATTTTTTTAATTTTTTCGCCATTTGTCAAATTTGTAAATATTTTGACACATTATTTTGTAAGGCAACCGAACTATTTGTGAATATATATAAAATCAGACGTATTGAGGGGAATTAAACGCTACTTTGGTTTCAAAAATTCGTCAATATTTCACTGAGTTAATGAAGTTTTCACTGAAACTACATTTTTTAAAAATATTGGCTAGTCAATAGTTGGTCAATGATAAATTTTAAAATAAGGAAAAGAGAACAAATTTGTTCATCTGTGCAGTTGAGTGTTGATATTAATATAATAGGGATATGATTTCGCAATAAAAATATATTGAGGGCTTAGATTCATTCATAACAACAATTTTCTCGAAAATGACCCAGCAAAAACTCTCATTACAAAGTAATGTGGGGAATAAGTCAAAACCAGAATCCTTCACTACTTATTTTTCGGATCCACGCACGATTACAAAAAGTTTCAGAAATAAGTACTTCCACGCACGCTTACAAAAAGTTAATATATAAGTACTGGTTGGTAAGTATGTTGGTTGACGTTGTTGTGTGTTGTGGTTGGTGGTTCGTGATTGATGGTTTGAACACACACACACAGCAAAACATTTCTAGCAACTTCAAGTTGTTGCAACTTCATATATTTCAAAATTTGTATGATGAACAACGACACCACGGCAAACGAAAAAGTACAGTTGTAAAAAGGAACAGAATAATAAGAAGAATGGGAAATGTATTTTCTATTCTTTCTGTTGACAAGATAGTATTATAAAACTATTTTAACAATAAAATATTTTTAAATTCCAATATAGTTCAACAATTTAACTTTATGATTCTGCAAAGAAACAATCCACATTCCGCGTAACATGTGCACGCTTCGATTGACATGAAGCAACTAAATTTGCTTCACCAATGGAAAATATCAAATCCGTTCAATCTTCGAGCGACGGTCGCGGCAGCATCGCAATAACTGGAAGACAAAGCTACACACAATTCAATGTATACTAAAACATGGATGTTTTGTTACTAATAAGTACTTTTTTTAACCATTATAAGGAGGTTATTATTTCATACTTCAAAATAGTGCAGGGCGTAGTGGGCTCTCATTACTAGGTAATGCCAATACTAATGAGGTGTCATTACCATGTTTTTGCTGGGGAGTTTTTGATGCCCAACTATTGTCAGATTTGGATGTCAAATGTCATAAAAATTTGGAGAAGAAATTTTTTTTCTAAAGCTACTTTTTTTCAAATTTTTCTGATTTGGCTATCAACTCACACATTATTTTGTGACTGCATAAGTGGCTATAATGGAAATAAAATAGTTCAAAATTGAAGCAACATATAACCGAAGGCTGTAATTCGCTACAACGATTAGGTTTAAATCATTTCTCAGCATTTTTATAGATTTAGGGTACATCGTACTATCAAATTCCATCATTTCGCCGTTAATAACATTTTGCTTGCCAAGTTATTAGGCTAAAATAGGATAAATCGTGGCTGTAAAGTCAAAAATTGTGAAAAGTATCTTTAGAAAAACCCGCGTAACTTTTTATTAGATTGAGTATACCAAAATATTTCTTTTGCATAACTTCATGGGGAATATTTGTGTCAGAAAATTTTCAGAATCCTGGATGAAGAAAGTTAAAATATACGCAATTGCAAACGCGAATTTTAGATTTTCCAAAAATTGCAGAGATTTTCGCTACTGACTACTCATACGTTATAAACGATATTGGCTCTTAATAGACAAACAAAAATGCATCCGTTGGCTAGATTGCGAGAAAATCAAAAAACAAAAATGTCATGTGTGAAAATCATTTTAGCCATATCTCCCGCGAAAATCAATATTTTCCAAAAAATATCCAATTTGTATTTTTTGTTTAACCGCAACCGCAATATACACTTTTTGTAAAAAAATTGGAAAAAGGGATAAAAATGTTACAAATCTGACGGATGAAGCTGGAATCTTTAAATTCGCTGTGTACATCACATAAAATGCGTTTTCTATACAACATTGCCAAGATTTCATGAAAAACGCCATCGAGTTTACAAACAGTCTTATTTATATATTTGAGCATTAATGGCTATGTGCTTATTTCAAAATTCATAAGGCTCAATTTTAGACGTTCAAAAGTGGCTATGAACCATAAAACCGCGAATAATAGGAAATTTAGAAAACTTTTTAATCGAAGCAATTAGTAATCCTTTTTAGATTAAATCGTAGAAGAATGATTCAAAATTACTCTTAAAATTACTCTTTTACGCTCTCCTGAAATGTTGTGTTTTTGTTCATAGCCACTTATGAATATAAGCCGTCGATATTCAATGATTTAAACGAAATTTTTAAACAAATGAAAGTGAAATTTCGGTTTCTATAAAAAATGGTTGGAATATTTTAGTTGTTTGAATCTATTTTGATAAACAATTTTTGTTGGTCACTGATATGGCCTAATGTAGGCTACAAACACTCACATTCTTATCCGACATGAAATGCACAAATCTATTTGAATTTGTTGTATTATTTAACTGTAACTCATAAATATTCCTAACAAAACCTATTTCGGTTGTTCAATGTTATATACGTATGTAAGACAGGCACTCATGCACCACCTTATACATACGTAGAGTGTATGTTAGTGATTGTGTCTGTGTATACGAATGCATGGCTTTGGTCAACGAAGTAGATCCTTTTGTCACCATCCTATTTCATACGAAGACCAACTTCATACCCTCTGGTGCCGAAAACTGGTCTCACACAAAGAAAATTGTAACATGCTGCACATTTTTAATAACACATATGCATTAGGCTGGGTTACGAAAAGAAAACTGCTGCGCTTAACTCCCAGATATGAAGACTGGATTACAAACAAAAAACGTTCCTGAAAACAAAAAAAAAAAGAAAATCATGTATTTCCCGTGTTATTTGTATGTTTTTTTTTTTGTTTAAATAATAGACCCTTGAAAGCACTTTACATATAAATTTGTATTCTAGTCTTACAATAACTCTCTGGTCGTATTATTGGACGTTTAGGGTAATTTTTCGTGGTTTTTTAAAGTGACAACAAAAATGCATATGTCATGGAAACATTTGTAAAATCTGTTATGAAAAATAAATGGGAGGAATCAATGTCTTTCGAATGATTCCTTATGAATAAATATCGGATGAAAAATTAGTCACTGACTCCATTCACTTTCAATTTAGTACAGATTGCTGCTATTTAATTTTTACAAAACACTATCACAAAAAATAATCAATTGTCTCTATGAAAAACTATAACAATGTTCTGTAAACGTCCAATAATTCGATTAATAAGTTATTCTAAGACAAGAAAATGTATACTTAAAATGCTTTCAAGGCCTTTAAATTCAGAAAAAACAGACAAAAATTCAACAGAAACAAATAAGAACGGCGTTAAGTTCGGCCGGGCCGCACTTTATATACCATCCACCATGAATTGCATTCCACAGAGGCTGTCGATTTTCGTAAAAGTGCAGTGATATTACAGGAAAATATAAATTGTTTTACTATAGCCAAACCAAAACAAATATAAATATAAAAAAATAATTTTATAAATATAGTATTTTTATTATTTCAAACCAAGCTTTTAAGGCAAGGCTACCAAAACGTTTACATATCGAAATAATACTTGAAGTCAATTCAAAAAATAAATATTCTTATATTTGTATTTTCAAAAAGCTTAAATACCATAAATATTAGTAGTGTTTCAGTTGGTTCTATTTCCATTCTATTTAATTCTAAAAGTACAAAATTTGAAAATATATTATCTCACGTACATGTGCAAAATTACCTAACTTCGTGATTCAACCAATTTTTGCCGTAAAATTAAAAAGTACGAATTTGAAAAAATCTTTTAGGTTGCGTGTCTATGCAGTCCGAGGTATGTATACAACGAATTCTATGATTCTAGCTGCGGCCATTTGGTTGGTAGCATTTTTATCCCTTTTTCCCATTTTACCCTCTTAAGAGTACGACTTTCTAAAATCTCTTTATTTTACGTGTCTACTCAATTAGAGGGATGAACACACCGAATTTTTACCATTCTAGCTGTGGTCGTTTAGTTGGTACTATTTTTATTCCTCTGTACCCATTGTATCCCTTGAAAGTATGAATTTGGAAAAAACTTTTATTTTTCGTGTATACGCAGTCAGAGGAATGTATACTCCGAATTTCATGACTCTGGCTGCGGTCATTTGGTTTGTACTATTTTTATCCCCTTTTTCTATTTTAACCCCAAAAAGTACGATTTTCGAAAAATCCGGTTATTTCACGTGTCTACGCAATGTATACACCGAATTTCATTATTCTAAGTGCAGCCGTTTGGTTGGTACCATTTTTATCCCTCTATTGCCATTTCAACCCTTAAACGTACGAATTTGGAAAAATAAATTTTTATTATGTCTCAGTTAGAGGAATGTAAACACAGAATTTCGTGTTTCTAGCTGTTGTTGTTTTATAGGTACCATTTTTATCTCGTTTTGCCCCATTTCACCCGCTACCAGTAAAAATTGCTTTATGGTGCACGTTTTTGTTATAGGGGGCATGGGCATACCCGATATCAAGTACAAGCAGACATATTGAAAAAATATGCTTAAATACTCTAAAATATTAGGAGTTATTACGGGCATTTTTAGTCCTTGTGAGGGAAATATTTTTCCCTTTGGGCCGATTTCACCCAGTTTCAATCCCAACCGATCCTAATTTTGGACGTCCTAGATCCTTTCGTTTAGATGCTAGCGTGCTTTCAACAGGTGGACGGACGGACATGGCTAGATCATCTTAGAATTTTATGACGATCAAGAATATATACTTTATAGGGTCTCAGGTGGATATTTCAAGGTCGATATTTCAAACGGAAAGACAAAGTTAGTATACCTCCATCCTGGAGGTGGAAGGTATAAAAATCATGATTTTTAGTAATATTTTCAGCAGCAGTTAGCTCAGAGTCGGCTTGATCTAGGAACGAAATATTTTGCAAATCGTCATTAAACAATCCAAACATTATTTTCGTAGGGTAACAGGAAATTATTTTTGCATTTGTATAGAATGCGACTCACACGACAATTTATTCGATTTGAGCCACCGTGCGTTGTTAGCTACGGCTCCAAGAAGGATTTCTGCTTGGAGATGAGTAGGATAAAATATTGTCTCGTATTTATAACTTTTCTTATTAATTCAGATATTAAATGCTATGTACAAAATGCACAGGGATTGTCACCATAAATTTAAATAATTTCGTCGTAAATATCAATTCGTAAAAAAATCAAATATTTATTTCCTGAATTAATCTTTTTGTACAATTAAGTAAATATGCAGATGGATCAATAAAAAAAATTTAATATACGCTAGATTTTTTTAATTTATTTTTCATTTTTCATCCTACCTTCACCTTGAACATCCTGCTCATGTTGTGCTTCACTTGAACAAAGTGTTTCTTTATGCATTTATATACTAGCACATCCAGTTGATTGCAGTTGTTTCTAAGTCCTCCTCTATATATGTCCTTGTGCAGAAGTTGATACTCATAACAAGCAAGAATTACTTTTCCTAAAGAAGCCATTGTGTAGCAACAACAAAGAAAAGGACACATGTAGGGATACCTACAAAGATACATATATCGGTGAAAGTCCTTGTCTGCCCTTGTTTTGTGTGATACCCTATCGATGCTGCTGCACGAGTATCTGTCTCCAATAATTGATATGGTTTCTGAAATTATTTCACTTTGTTAATTGACTTGATATTGAGATGTAATCATCCTGGCACAGAAAAGTACGAAAGGGCAAGAAAACTGGGGGAAGACTGTGCGCAGTAATGCAAAGAATTATATAACCTTTTAGTCAATTGCATTGATATGTTATCGGAGATAATTACATTACACTAGTCAACAGTCAAAATGTACTCGGGATGCGATAATTTTTTCTGTGTAGATAACCTTGACATGAGCTCGAAAAACGCAATAAAAATTTTTTTTTCGTTTGGTTTTTTTTTATTTTTTTTTTTAATTTTAAAAAATTTTTTTTTGGTTAATTTGTTTCGTCCGGCATAACTCGGGAACCACTAGCCCGATTTAATTGAATTAAATTTTAAAAAATTTAAAATTACAATTCCCTTAATCTGTTCATATATTGTTTTCCTATACAAGCAACAGTTTCCAAGTTAAAAATGAATATATAAAGGAAAAAACTTTTTTTTTTTTTTTTTCAATTCAATTCAGTTTATTTATAGCATAAAGTTTGATTTAGTTCATAAGTTACATACAGTATAAAGAGTTCAGGTACAAACTACCTTTTCTACTTAGTCATTTAAAATGAGTTTGGTATTGAAATAGTAATAAATACATTTGAGCTTAACGAATGAAGGAAAACTTTACAAAAAAAACCTTTCTGAATAATTTCTTACAGCTAATCCATACAGTAAAACTTGACCTATTTTAATTGTAAACTACATCGAGGCTATGCCTCTGATGTGATTGAAATCTGAATATTGGCATCTTGTCAGGAAACTGCTAGTTAGTCGAACTAGTCTGTCAGATACAAGTTCCACATTGGCGGAATCGTGGAGGCGTCGTGTTGAATGGTACCATGGTAGATTATGTATCATTTTTAGGACCTTGTTCTGAGCTATTTGGAGCCTCTTAATATGAGTGGGAGCGACTGAACTCCAAGCTGGTGCTCCATAGAATAGGACAGCTTGAAATACAGTTTTAAAAATAAACATCTTGTTTGTAATGTTCAGTTGAGATTTCCTGTTAATGAGAGGATACATGAGACGGATTAAGTGGTTAAATTTGTTCACCACATGTGTTATATGATCCTTAAATTTCATCTTGGGGTCCAGTACAACCCCTAGATATTTTACAGTTTCCTCCCACTTAACTTCGCAGTTGTTGAATGTTATATGTCGCTGGGGGGTGTATATTGGTTTCCGCTTCCTCGTGAAATATATAGCTTGTGTTTTTTGGGCGTTTACAAGAATTTTCCATTTATTAAAATATGCGAGTAATGTATTTGCTGCTTCTTGTAGATTCGCAATCACATCATTGGCTAAAACAGCGGAGCTTATGACGGCAGTGTCATCTGCAAATATAGATGTTGTACATCCTAATAGAGAAGGAAGGTCCGATGTAAAAATGTTAAATAAGATCGGAGATAGACAGGATCCTTGCGGACATCCGGCAGTAATATTTATGGTTGTTGATTTTTTGCCAAATGCATGTACTTTAAAAGTTCGATCAGATAGGAAGGATTTTGTTATATTTACAATATATGGTGGAAAATTATAATTAATCATTTTGTAAATTAGCGCATCGTGCCATACGGAATCAAATGCTGCTTTAACATCTAGTAGGATCATACCTGTAGATTTATCGTTGTTGAAATTGCTTTGTACCATTTTTCTAATTCGCAGTAAAGGGTGAACTGTATTATGTTGTTGTCTAAAACCATATTGTTGCACCGGGAGAATATTGTTTTCTTCAACGAATTTATTTAATTTATCTTTAATAGTTTTCTCCAAGATTTTACTTATAGATGAAAGAAGACTTATTGGTCGATAAGAGGTTGCATTTTCTGGGGGCTTGTTGGGCTTCTTGATGGGGATCACTTTAGATTCTTTCCTAGTACGTGGAAAATATGACAACCGAAGACATGCGTTTATAATTGTGGTAAGATATTTCACTCCTTTTTTAGGTAATGCCTTTAAACACCTGTTATCAATACCGTCAATTCCAGGAGCCTTGCGAGGCTTTAGTTTTTTTATAAGACTCGAAATCGTAGCAACGTCGATTAAGCTATCGTTTACACCTAGGTCTGAATTCTGCAAAGTCTGAAGTGTTTCATCAACTTGGTGGATTGTTTCACTGTCACTTAAATTGGCTGTAATTTGGTGATTTAAACTGAACGTTTGAGCTAGTATTTCACATTTATCAGAACCAGTAATATAACGTGCATCATTGTGAACAATCGTTGGAATATTATTTGACTTCTTCCTTAATATTTTCGTTGCATTCCAAAAAGGGGAAGAGCCTACTTCCAGTGTGGATAAAAATGAGTTCCAAGAGATGTTTCTAAACTTCGCACTTTCATCTTGAATACGACGATTTAATAAGTTTAACTCAATTCGGTCAGAGTTATTTCGGTAACGAATCCAGTTGCGCCGACAATAATTGCGTAATGAAATCAAGTTTTTGAGGTGCGCTGGGAAAGGCTTTCTAGTAATTGGTGGTATTCTGCTTGGGATACTTTGATTTTTGGCGAGATCGATGACGTTAGTAAGAGTGGCAATCATACTGTCAACCTGTATGATGTCAACTATGGTATTTAAATTGACAGGGGTTAAATGGTTGTTTACTATGTTAGAAAATCGAGACCAATTTGCATTTTTGTAATCAAAGATCCTTACGGGATTTGAATTACTAGTCATATTAATTGATATTTTGACCGGTAGATGATCTGAGCTTAAGTCGTTGATTGCAGTTGCAGGGGAAATATTTTGTATGTTGTTGGTTAAATAGAAGTCTAGTGTAGAGCTTTGTCGTCCCATGCTGGAGGAAATATAAGTATGTTCGTCAGGGGCCACTATTCGCATGTCATTACTTTGAAGTTTATCGTTTAGTATATTCCCCCAACAGTTTGCTCTTGTGCAGCCCCATGTACTGTGTCTAGAGTTGAAGTCTCCTCCTAGCAAATATTTGTTGCGGTTTCTACATAGTTTTCGTAGATCGTCAGCGAACTGTTGTTTTTTATTGTCATTTGGTCCACTATGACCACCTGGGAAATAGCAAGAGAATATGTCCATGCTATCCCCGTTCGACCAGTATAGTTTTATACCTAAATTCTCTATTAGGGATGTATTTACAATTGGTAGTAAAATATGATTTATATTTTTCTTGAGAATGACAGCAACTCCACCTCCTCTTGCATGTAATCGATCGTTTCTATAACAATAGTACTCATTGTGTCTTATGGAAGTGCGGTTATTTAACCAGGTTTCTGATAGGAGGCATATATCAATTTTATTTGTAACTAGGAACTCGAAGAGTTCATCTTTTTTGTTGCGAACGCCTCTGGCATTCCATGTAATAATTTTGATTTGTTGTTGCATTAATATAAAAATTTGCAAGCTAACTCGGTTATAACCGTAAATTGATCAGCTCTAGATTTGCAGCTTCTTAATTTTGTTACTAACTCCATGGTAAGGCTTTGTAATTCTTGCATTGAAAACAGATTGTTTTCACTGCTGTGATTCAGGCCATTATTACCTGTATTGGGAGCTGGACGATTCCATTGGTTAGTCTCAATTGGATTATTTTGCCCAAGATTATTGGGGAATTGAACACCATAACCAGAAAATGTATTGATGTTGTTGTTATTGGCTGTTCTTAACGTTTTTCTGTGGAGTCGCTGTCTCAGCTCCAGGTAGTTTAGTCGACTTGGACAATTAGGTGATAATGCCTGGTGTGGACCATTGCAGTTTGCACATTTAATTTCCTGTGTGGCACATTCAGAAGTTTTATGGTTCCCAGCGCATTTTGCGCAAAAGGTTTTCACATTGCAGTATGACGATCCATGACCAAACATTTGGCAATTTCTACACTGTGTGATATTGTTTTTTTGGTTGCTTTTGTGTTCCCATTTTACACGAATATATTCAATGTTGCAGTACTTCTGTCTTAGATCTCTTAATGTTATAGTCTGTCTTTTAAAGTAGACAACGTAAAATATAATTTCGTTATTAGCTCTTCCAGTTCTGTGAACTAGTTTAACATCTAGGCAATTTAGGCCCATTGCTATTAACATATTTTTTATGTCATCAGTATTTTTTCTATCTAGACCTAGAAGTAATGCTTTAAATGGTTTCTCATGCTTAACTGCATATTCGAAATATTCAAATTTATTTTTTAAATATCCTATTAATTTGTCATAATCGGGTTTGGTTTGACAATGTACCTTCAAACCGATTGAAATTTTTCTAATAGCGAAATCAGTGATGTTTATTGATTTGCATATGTCTTGCAGTTGAGTTGTTGTACACTTTAGTATGGTAAGTGGTGGTATGTATATCTTTTTGTTTACGTTTTGTACGATCACTTCATCTTCATCAACATCCAGCGTTTGCAGTGGTTGAAAATAATTTGAACTTGTAACGGGAACGTTACTAGTGTGTTTTGTTTTTATTTTTTTCATGACATTGGTTGAGTCGAGACTAGTCTCATACCTTGCGCTGGTGCGCTTAATTGTTGTTGTAGTTCTTCTGTCTATTGGTATAGGCAGTTGTTTTTGTCACTGTTTGAAGCATATAACTTGCACAGTCTAATGATTTTTTATATTTGTTGTTGTAGTAGAACACTCTTCGCATAGAATCAAACACTTGGTGCGTCCGTTCACAATCGCGGTCGGGGATCGACTGACTTCATTTCCTTTGGGGCGCCATTCTCAATTGAACGTTTGACCTAAGCCTTTTCAAAACTTTATGTTTTCATGAATACAATCTATATCGTATCTGGTGTTTTCAGTGTATATATAAATATGTATGTGTGTAAAGTTGTTTGTATTTACATTTCCTTGCAAAACGTAACCCCCAAAAGTAAACAATTTCGCAATTTTCCGGCATGAGTGGGAATATGACGAAACGGCGGTCGACTGCTTTGCCAAGTGTGTGTGCTCGTCGGTGTCTATATTTTGAACGAAAGTACTTTGACACTCACTTTCGTTTCCCTTGCGCTAATCACTGGAGGATAATAACGTCTCCCCTTTTTGGCGCAAGAACAAGAAGGATTGAGTTCAAAGCCTCACAGACACAATAATATATTTTTAATGCAATTCTACTCCCTTTCAGTTCAAGTTTATAAGTAAAGTTTCCCCCAAATCGACCGCCCCCTGTCAAACGAAATATACAAAGTTTCACCGAATGCCCGGCCAGGCCACCATAAAAACAAGCACAGACTGTGTATGTCGACACACACACATGGACTTCCATGCACAAGCGAAACACAAAAGAGGAATTGGAAGAACGTGCAAAACAGTATGTTGGGTATTTGTATCCCAATTTGTCGGTGTAGCAACTGCAGCGTCTCGTTCAAATAAATATTTTCATGGGAAAGACACCAACACATTGATAAGTTTTTTTTGAGAACGCATACACCCACACATACAATCACCTCGACATTCACAGACTAACAACCACCTTTACAAATACACACATACATATGTCTGAGCACAACCGGTTTTAACAGTGATAAAGGAGAGCATTGAATAGAACACGAAATTTTTAATTCAATATGACCGCTTTCTCACTTCATTCGACATTTCTTTCGTCCTCCCACTCAGTCTGTGTGTTTGTGAGTGGGCGTAGCAGTGGGATGGCAGTGTGTTGCGTTTCAAGTTTGAAAATTATTGAATTTTTTCGTACAATTACAATCAGACAATGCGTTCTACGCAGGATACTGGACACAGCACCTGAACAAAGCCTAGTTCAAATACTTTGAACTCAACACGGACGACGCACAGTGGTTCAGAATCAAAAAATAAGTTTTTTCCTTTATATATTAATTTTTAACTTGGAAACTGTTGCTTGTATAGGAAAACATTATATGACCAGATTAAGGGAATTGCAATTTTAAATTTTTTAAAATTTAATTCAATTAAATCGGGCTAGTGGTTCCCGAGTTATACCGGACGAAACAAATTAACCAAAAAAAATTTTTAAAACTTAAAAAAAAATAATAAAAAAAAAAACCAAACGAAAAAAAAAATTTTTATTGCGTTTTTCGAGCTCATGTCAAGGTTATCTACACAGAAAAAATTATCGCATCCGGAGTACATGAAATTTTTTTCAATTTGTTGAGTAGTGTTATTGATTTAAACAATTTGGGAAGTAACAGCACTTATTCGTTGCCAAAGAGTTTGATGATTATTCAATTGAAATTTCCAACATTTGGTTTGGTATGCGTGTTAGTGATCATCTATATGGGTATACGTAAGAGAAAATCTTAATATAATTACATATGTAAAATATATTTTAGTGAATTTATATTAAAGGGTTTCCATTCAATTACATTGGTATGCAGTTCGTTTTCATTGCCACTTAACTGAGTCCCTTAATACGAATTATGTATAGACTGATTATACACGTATTTCAGTAATTCGTCGCTCGTATAATAAATAAAACTTACAGGTGAATGGAAAGTAGAACTCATCTAATCTATAGAAGGAATAATACTGATATTCTGATTCTTAAATTCTAAATTCTTGAAAATAATAAAATGATTTTTTGTATAATTTTACGTCGGATATAATTTTGCTATTTTGACTACATTCCCATTTTGACAGAAATTCCCGATAAATATGGTGCAAATGTATTTATAATAATATGGGCTACTAATGACGAGTTTAAAACAGCAAAGTCCAGAAAAAAAATCAGAAAAAAATTGAACTGGAATATTCTCTTGGCTCGTGACCATTTTGCATCTATCTTTTATAGAATGAAAATTTATTTACAAATGACGTCATTATTTCTACCCAGTGAAAGGCTTCGTCAGGTGGCTTTGCAGCTACTTTTCAACAACATACCCGACCCTTTTTAAGTAAATGATTCTCACAGAGTTGTGCTCCTCATTCGTTTGTAATGAAATATTGATAACAGACCAAAACAAGCGAAAAAACGATTAAAATTTGTTTTGAAAAAAAAAAAATGCAAATTGTTCGCTAGACGAAAATACACAAAAACAAGTAAAAACGGCGTTAAGTTCGGCCGGGCCGAACTTTATATACCCTTCACCATGGATTGCATTCCACAGAGGTTGTCGATTTGCGTAGAATTGCAATAATATTACAGGAAAATATATATTATTTTAATATAGGCAAACCTAAACAAATACAAATATTGAAAAAATAATTTTATAAATAAATATAATATTTAATTATTTTAAACCATTGTTTATTTCAAATCAAAAAATAAATATTCTTATATTTACATTTTCAAAAAGCTTAAATACCATAAATATTGGTAGATAGTGGGTGCTACAGTTGGTTGTATTTCCATTCTATTGTAATTCCAAAAGTAAAAATTTTGAAAATCCATTATCAGACGTACATAGTGCAAAATAACCGAACTTCATGATTCAATCAATTTTTGCCGTAATAGAAATGGTACGAATTTCGAAAAAAAAGCTTTTTATTTTGCGTGTCTATGCAATCAGAGGAATGTATACTCCGAATTGCATGACTCTGGATACGGTCATTTGGTTGGTACTATTTGTATCCCCTTTTTTCATTTTAACCCCAAAAAGTACGAATTTCGAAAAATCTGTTTATTTTAAGTGTCTACGCAATCAGAGGAATGTATACACCGAATTTCATTATCCCAGGTGTAGGCGTTTGGTTGGTACCATTTTTATCCCTCCGTACCCATTGTATCCCTTGAAAGTACGAATTTGGAAAAAACACTTTATTTTTCATGTCTACGTCGTCAAAGGAAAGTATACTTCGAATTTAATGACTCTAGCTGCGGTCATTTGGTTGGTATTATTTTTTTCCCCTTTTTCCATTTTGACACCAAAAAGTACGATTTTCGAAAAATCCGTTTATTTTCCGTGTCTACACAGTCAGAGGAAAGTATACTCCGAATTTCATGACTCTAGCTGCGGACATTTGACTGGTACTATTTTCATCCCTTTTTTCATTTTAACCCCAAAAAGTACGAATTTCGAAAAATCTGTTTATTTTAAGTGTCTTTGCCATCAGATGAATGCATACACCGAATTTCATTATTCTAGATACAGCCGTTTGATTGGTACCATTTTTATCCCTCTATTCCCATTTTACCCCTTAAAAGTACGAATTTGAAAAAATACTTTTATATTATATATCTACTCAATTAGAGGAAAGTACACACCGAATTTCGTGTTTCTAGCTGTTGTCGTTTAATGTGTACCATTTTTATCCCTTTTTTGCCCCATTTCACCCCCTACAAATAAGAATCACTTTATGGTGATCATGGTCACTTTGCTATAAGGGGAATGTGTATACCAAATATCAAGCAAATATAAACAGACATATTCAAAAAACATGCTTGAATACGCTAAAATATTGGATTATTATGGGCATTTTTAGTCCTTGTGAGGGAAAAAAATTTTCCTTTGGGCCGATTTCGCCCCGTTTCAATCCCAACCGATCTACGACTATAAGACGCATTTATGGAAAATTTGGACGTCCTAGTTCCTTTCGTTTAGATGCTAGCGTGCTTTCAACAGACGGACATTGCTAGATCGTCTTAGAATTTTATGACGATCAAGAATATATATACTTTATAGGGTCTCAGGTCGATATTTCAAGGTGTTACAAACGGCATGACAAAGTTAGTATACCCCCATCCTGGAGGTGGAGGGTATAATTATTAATTATGGTACAGAAGGTCCCAGCAGCGGAAACAGATGCGTTGCATGTCTCCAAACAGGCCTGTGAAGGCAGTCACGGATATTGATGGTAGATCTGGACATCTCATTTCTTGAAGAAGAGCATCTGAATGGTTGTTGTAGTATAAGTCGAAGAAGGCTCTTTAAGGCCCCAAAAAGGAGACCATAAAAAAATCCTGCAGTCTGAAGTTGCAAGAGAAGGTAAATTTGAATGCTAACTAATAACGTCTATCGTATCATTAATAAGGCACAAATAGGAACTCTCTTAAGACCTGCTTTTAGAAGCGAAATATGATTGTTTATTATAATTTTTATTAGATGAGGAAAAGTTCAAAAGTAGTTGCGCAACTAGGTTTTTAAAAGCAATGTTCGCATGATTTCTAGATCATGTTCTGATCTTGAGCTTTTAATAGGTATGGCGGGCTTTTTCTGTCTCTATGTATATTCGAAATAGTGAAACTGTCTCAATAAATAATTTTTTTTTTACAAAAATTTGTAACACCCTAGGGAAAAATGGTTGTAGAATAGTCCTTGATCCTTCGAATTATTCTTTGATTTTTGTGCTGTTTGCCCTTCCATCAGAAGCTATGTTCAATTGTCGGCCCTTACACTTTCTTGTACATGTCTTAGGATGTTTGACTGTTCCATAATTTTATCATCATTTATGTAAAGCACTTGAAACTTGGTCCAAAAGGGGTTGATATTTGCAAAGAAAACATAATTACATAAGTTTGTTGTACAATTTTCTATGAAAAGCTGATAAAAGGTTGTAAAGCACACACTGGACTAATGGAAAACCATTCCGTAAAGTGGTGTGAATACTCACACCTACACAGACACATGCGTTTGCGCATTAGGACAATGTTAAGCGTTGACCAAAAAGGGGCACAACCTTTTTCTGACATTTATTTACCGAATCCTTTTCATGAAATGTGAAATTTGATTTTAATTAACTTTTCAACAACAAATCTCTAACACAACCGCAACAACATCACAACTAAACATGTGTCTTCCGTGTGTGTTATTACAACTTACATGCATACATACATATCTAGTTCGGAACACAAGAATGTAGTGACAACAACATCAGCTAACCCATGTTCATTGTGTCAGCCTGTCAAGCGTACCTACATACATACTTATATGTAGTCAAATATTCAAAACAATAGCAGCACAATATATGTAATGTAAATGATGTTCAATAGACAACATACAACACATCAGCCTTACAGTGGCTCCAAACGAATGGAAAGTGCAACTAAAATACAATTTAATTTTCGCTAGAATGTCCAAATATTTGTCGCTGCAAAAGAAGTTTTTATTTGAATGCCTTAAGTGTAATAGGCGAAAAGTCGATTTGAAATATGAGAAAATTGTTTGGGAAAGTCTGCCCAAGTTTTTCTTCATGTACGTGAAGCAGAAAATGTCTAGGCTGAAGGAATTCAGGAAGAATTCCATAAGGGAGTTGTAATGAAATTGGGAAATATTGAGCTAAGTGTACAAGTAGATGTATAATGAGATAATGCTGAGAATAAATTTTGGAATCGGTCATAGGCCAGGAAAATATAGAGTTTGAAAATTTGTATTATTCTATTCCATTGTTATCAGCGAAAGCTTCATCGTCATCATAAATTTCACTCACTCAGGCACTCTCATACACACTCATACACTTGCGAGTATAACAACAAATCATATTAACACAGACATTTTGTGGTAACTGAGACAGAAACCTAAAGGGTGAGAGGGAGTGCAGCTGTATGTGAGCGACTGACTACGTTGATTACACACTTTTCAATTTTCACTTACACTTAGTTACACAAACTCTTACATATTCTCGAAACATAACTCAAACTCAATCGTTCTGGGACACACACTCACAAACACCAATTAATTTTCATGAAAGTCGTAAAAAATTCAATGAATTTTTCGCATTTCACATTTCGTGTGGGAAAATGAAAAATTATAAAAAATTTCACACCTCTTTTCGCGCTCGTTTGCGTTCATGTTTTATATGTATGCGTGCATACACATACGATAGACTGGTATGAATGTTTCTTTTTAAAAGTTCTGTTAAAAATTGTTAACGCTTCATGTAGTGGAAAATACGCCAAATACACTAACACCAAACAACTGCACGAACCTCGCTTCAAGCAATGTTGGAAAAAGGTGGAGAGGTGCATGCTTTTATAATATTAATACATTAGTTTGAAATAAAATCCATCCAAATCTGACCACGTTTTTCACCCATATGGCCCAAGTTTTACTTTTCATTTTGGTTTAAGAAATGACAACATTAATCAATTTGTAATTTTTGTTGTAACTCTTACTCAGGATCGATATCATTTGCTTTTGTTTTCTTAAACAGAAAACAAAGTATTTTAAAAAGCAGTGTGTGACATTTATTTGGTTCGGTTGATAGCAGGGCAGACGACCGTTTCCAGGAACGCTACTCCCCCTTATCAATACCCAGTGTAATGCAACAACTACTCTGGTTAATTATTGGTTGTATATCTGTAAAGATCGGTGGAAAGTTGTTAAGAAAATTCGAAACGAAGAGATATCAAACATTCAGGTGTCGACTGAAGCCCTGAAAAGCTACTTTGAGCAAATCCTGAACCAACCACATTTATCACCAGACATACATTATGCTCATACGTATTGCTGCGACTATGATTTAGACAAGGTAATAACTCTGGATGACGTCAAGAATGTTCTGAAGAAAGCAAAATTAAATAAGGCACCAGGGGAGGATCGTATACCATACGAATTCTACAAATTTGCGCCGTACACTCTCCTTCAAGAAATAGTGAACCATTGCAACAACTTGTTTGATAAAGGGGAAGTTGATATTTCCTTCGAAAAAACTATTATTTGTCCAATTTTCAAGAAAGGTGATAATACACAGCCAAATAATTACCGAGGCATATCGTTTATGAACTGCTTGCCAAAAATAATGATGGGTATAATCACAGAAAGGCTTTCAGAATGGATTCAATAAACTAAATGAATTCGAGGCTGGTTTTAGGAAGAACTATAGTACATCGGATAATATAATTAACCTCACATCGATTATACATTTAAACTGGTATAGAAATAGAAAAACATATGCATTCTTCGTTGACTTTAAAGCAGCCTTTGATAACATCTCACGAAATGCATTGATGTATAAATTACATACAATAGTAGTAGTAATATTTATTGAAAAGGTTTATGAAACAACAAAATTCGCAGTGTGGACGGGAAATGAACTGTCAGATGATTTCAACACGACTAATGGCGTAAAACAGGGATGTCTTCTTTCACCATTACTGTTCGCACTTTATTTAAATGATCTGCATGAATTTATTGGTGGAGGAACTTACGTAGAAGAATTTAACATACGTCTCTTGCTCTACGCTGATGACATTGTAATACTGGCCGACGAAATATATGTTTTACAACGCATGATTAAAAAATTGGAAGAAAATTGCAAACTTTGGAATATGACGGTCAACCTAGATAAATCAAATATAATGATTTTCAGAAAAGGCGGAAAAGTTTCTCGAGATGAAAATTGGTATTATGGGGAAGTAATTACTATTGTATCTGAATAATGCTACCTCGTTTTGATTTTAACACCAAAACTTGCATTCAAAAAACATATAGAGTCGAGAAATAATGCTACAAAAAACAGTAGAAATTCAACATGAAAATGCTTCTTGAGTAAACCAAACATTTCGATTAATGGAAACTATTCCAAGCTGTATGTAGAGCAATCCAAACTTATGGATCCCAAATATGGGGTTGTTCATATTTCGAAGAAGTAGACAAACTGGTAATATATTTTCTTAAAAATATTCTCAGATTACCGAGTTTTACACCCACATACGCCCTCATGCTAGAAACTGGTATTCAAAATGGACATATTTACACATTGGAATCCCACTTAACATATATAATTCGAGTTCTCTTTGATTATAACGAAGAAAGATTGCCCCATAAACTAGCTAAAAAGATACTACATCATCAAATATTTTGGGCAAACAGTATAAATATGCTGATGTCGGAAAATAATATCGAGCCCTTTCTGGAAAATCAAAGAAAACAGCATTGGGTATTCAACAAGTATCATTTGATTCAAACTTTAAATGTTAGGAATAAAAATCAAGCAATGCACAAAGCCAGTCAGACAAGCCGTTTTTATTCTTATTTAGACCCTACTGTTGGCCAAACATATTTAATTGAGAATTTAAAACAAGAGGATATAATGTGGATTTTTAAGGCCAGAAGTGACTTGATTGATATAAACGGCAGCAAGTACCGACCAAATATAAATCGGCAGTGTTCAATGTGCAACATGAGAGAAATAGAAAATTTGCAACATTTTCTAGGCCGCTGTCCAGCATTGAAAGAATTCCGATTAATGTTCTTCCAAAAGGTTTTGCTTAATGAAGGCGAGTTAGTAAATATATTAAATGGTGTAGTCATTAATTGGAAGGCTCTAGTATCTATATATATACAAATCAATGTGTGTCTGTATGTCTGTATGTTCCGTATAGGACGCCAAACCGGTGGACCGATTCGCCTGAAAATTTTACTGTATCTATCTTTTGGACAGAGGATGGTTACTGGATAGTCTAGGTCACGATAGGACAAAGGGGGTGGTACCTCCCACACAAAAAATATTTTAAAACTATCACAACAGGCATAACGATGGATGGATTCGGTCGATAATTTTACTGCAGCTAACTTCTGGGCAAGGGATGGTTCCAGGATATACTGGGTCATTATACGAAAAAAAGGCGTGGCACCGCCCACACAAACTATATTTTAAAACTTTCATAAAACACGTTCCGAAGTGCGGATTCTCTTGAAAATTTTATTGTGACTAACTTATGAACTGAGGATAGTTTCTGAATGATGACTATACAATGGTGATGATACAAATGGACGTGAGACTGCCCACACGAACAATATATTAAAATTATCACAAAACAAGTAACGAATAACGGATTCTCTTCAGGTAAGGGTTTGGCTCTTGAATATAAGAGGTCATGGTATGAACAACTGGCGCGTTTCCTCATACTCGAACCAAACAAGGTGTTCCAGTAGATGGGTATCAAATTGTTTACGCTTCATATGCATTGGGCCGTGTTTATACCGTACACCCAAACAACGCAGAATGTTATTATTTGGGAATGTTATAAGTTAACGTGAGAGGACCCACTTCAGTTTAAAATTTAAGAGCAGTTGAGAGAGGCGTGTCAGAAACTGGGGGACCACATTAATGTATGCTTCTGTCAGCTGTCATCATCTCCAGATACGAACTTTGTTTGCGACAATATTAAGAACTTGCTCGCCATCTAACCCAAAAGACATGTGGGAAAAATTCAAAGTGGGTATGAGGGAGGACATTTTGCAACATTATCGGACCGTTACGATTCTATATCATTTGCGATTAACATTTTCAACGATACGCTGATAAAAATTTAAGACATATTCCTAGCCATCAGCAACAAAACTTTTAGTCAACTTGGATTGATGGTGCCTGAACGTTCTATCGTTGACATTATTGATTGGGATTTGCTAAGAGAACGGCAATTCAATGTTGAAGACTTGCGTTTGTTTGTCGCAACAATAAAACTCTATTAATTGCAAATTGTGGCCTTTGATAAAATTATAACTGCAGTAACAAATGACAGCGGCGGCCTTTTTTCTCGATGCACCAGGAGGCACAGTTATAACCTTTCTTATCACTTTGGTATTAGCGCACATCCGCACTCAAAATGGCATAGGTTTAGATATTGCTTCCCCCGGTATTGCTGCTACATTATTGGATGGAGGACGAACGGCACATTCAGCGTTGAAATTACCATGTATTATGGAATTTGTTGATTCTCCAACCTGTAATATTGCAAAAGTTCAGGCATGCCGAAAATGCTGAAAACATACAAGCTGATTGTGTGGGATGACTGCACCATGGCACAACAGAAATCCCTACAAGCGCTTAATCGGACACTTCAAGATTTTAGATCAAATACACAACCATTATGTGGAACTCTTATTTTACTATCTGGAGACTTCCGACAGACCCTTCCATTATTTAAATTTTCATGAAGTTTTTACATTTTAAAAATGTAACTTATAAATTTAAATAAATAAGTATTAATTTAAACTAATTTACAGAAGTAAAAATATACAAAACAAAAATTGCGAGCATACAAAGTTATATACATAAGGAAGACGAAAACCCGTGCAACGCCGGGTACAAAAAGCTAGTATTTTATAAAAATGTGTATTCAATACAGGAAACTATTATTGTTTGAATTTAATTTCTGAAAAACAAAAACCTATATATTTCATATTGTGTCTAGAATGAAGACTGTCGACCACAGGCCAATGTCAATATTATAAATATTCTTTTATTTACCTTTTTGCATGGTATTGTATGTTAGTTTCTCGCCAAAAGTTTGTAACACCAAAAAATAATTGAGCTAGGCCCAAGTTTAAGTATACGGATCGGCTTAAAATCACCAGCTAAATCGATTTAACGATGTCTGTCTGTCCGTCCGTCCGTCCGTCTGCTGTCCATCTAAGCTTGTTCGCACTCTACAAATGTCCATCCCATTTACAATATTACCGCTCTAAAATGCTTGATAAATATATTTCAATTAAGAATACCTACATTGAAAGCAATCTATAAAGGCCCCGTTTGAATTATTACCTCGCTAGGACCCACATTTTACATCGGAACTTTTTCAAATTTTGCATTTTGTATTATATTTCAACTAAGAAAACATATTATGAAAGTCAAATATATGGGTCCATATTTTGGTATAACCCCCATACAAATTGGGCTCCCATTCTACTCTATTACAGCTCTAGAACCCACATCGTGCATTAGATCTCGATATAATTTTGCATATCATGTCATATTTCAACTAAGAATACCTACTTTGAAAGTGATCTATATAGAAACACTTTTTAATGTAGAACTTGTTTCTTGTTTTTTCTTGAAAATCACCCAGAATATTTTCACAAAATACCTGAACAATATTTTTATGAGTATAAAGCATACACAAAAATCTCAAAATCAAAAATCTTGCCGGTTGACACAATTCACATGTTAAATGTAGGAGTTCACTGTCTTTGTCTACATAAATAAATGATGTTTTTTTGCCGGCGTAATAAGAACCCATTTAAAAAATAAATAAAATATATTTTGTTTCACATTTATCCACAGATTTTCTAAAAAAACATTGTGTTCGTCCTTATGATGACAGCTATTAGAATGATATGAATAACGTCCTTGGCAAAAATTGTTTCTAATGATCTTTAAATTGCCAAGACTGAACCTCATATATTTACATAAATATGCCTTTGAACACTTTCTTCTCTTTTCTGTGCTATACATTTTCATAATATCCAATTTATACTAAATCTGTTCTAAAAACGAGCAAATATCAAAGTTTACAAATTAATTTTTTTGCTGACACTAAAAATGATAGGATAAATAAAGTTTTCCCTTTCCTTGGAGTTGCTGTTTTGCGTGGTTTAAAAAAATCCTTAAGTGCAAGGTTTTCGATTTCAATGTCTGTCTTAGAAGAAAATTAAAATAGCAGGATATGACTACAAAAACAAACACTCCCACACATAGTTTATTTTTCACAAAAAAATCGAATCAACTCACAATCAGTTGAAATTGTTCAATTATCGAATTGCAACAAAGTTTATTTATCTTTCGGTGTGTGTTTGTGTGGTTTGCACGTAGTCCAAGACGAAGCATTTTCTATATATTGTATGTCCATACACAAGTATGTAAGGAGGAAATCCTAAAATAACATTTGTTCGTAGGCTATGGCAGGACATCTACAACAATATATTACACTGGATTATTTTTAAATAAACTGTATTGGGGATGTACACACTTGAGGCTATTTCCCTAGGATATTTGCACAACTATTTCTTTAGAAGAAGAAAATTACGAAAAGAAACATTTCTCTAATTATATCTCAAGACGTCGGGATAGAGTTTTTGGGATATAAATCATATCCTCATGTGGAAATATCTTCCATGAACAAAAGGAAAGTAAAAGAAAATATACTTGAAATCACAAGAAGCGAACCGTAACAAACTTTTCTGCACCAAACATTTCTCAGTTGTAAAACAGAATTGAAGGATTATTTTTTAGATTATTTTGAAGGAGATGACACTATTCAATTCACTATGCAAAACTAAAATCTGGATACATATATTTGCAGACCGGGAAATTTGTCAATTTGGACAATTTTCTATGGAAAAGTAGAACGGCTAGATAATTTGCGGTATATTTTTTGAAATTGCGAATATTAGAAACATTTTCAGGAAAGTTTTTTATAGACGAAATGAAATTATAAAAATTTTTGTATGAAAAACAAATTACTCGCGAACAAAAATGTCATAATTTTAAAGTTTCCTACAAAATTGATCGTTTGGACATTTTTGTAAAACAAAATATGTTGAAAATCCCAACGCCAGCAGATTTTTCTGCAGAAAAATGAATGTCAGTAAATGTTTCTAAAGAAGATGGATAATTAGAACAAGTTTTGATTTGTTCTATCGAAAAAGTTGGGATCAGGTTTTTTTTCTATATATTAAATTTTGTCAATAACTTTTGTTTTGTTATTAATCTTTGTATAGAAATATTTTGTCTACAGAAAGTAGCCTTTCTGCAGAAATAGTGGCCCAGGGAATTTCTATAAAAATTCTCTGATCCTTCGTTATAATATTCTATAGAAAAGTGGCCATCAGGAATTTAGAAGAAGTCTGATCATTCGATTTTATCTCAATAAAACATTTTTAAGTAGAAACTTAGCATAAAAGAGCAATGCTAACTACGTGTGCTCCTTAACCTCCAATTGAGACATCAATCAATATAAAATGTTGCTATTTAAAGCACAGCAAACCCAACAAATGGCAGTATTTTAATCGAAAATCATCTAACCTTAAGAATATCAATTAATTGTGAATTATTTGTCTGTTCATGAACGTGGTGGTGCCTTCTTTGCCCTTCCTTTGTCTTTCACTCTCAGAAATTAAAAAAACTTTGAATAAAGATGTTGATTCGCCCAATAAAGGAAAAGAAACAAGTAAAAACGGCGTTAAGTTCGGCCGGGCCGAACTTTCTATACCCTCCACCATTGATTGCATTCCACAGAGGATGTCGATTTTCGTAGAAGTGCAGTAATATTACAGGGAAATATAATTTTTTATATAGCCAAATCAAAACAAATACAAATATCAAAAAAAATAATTTTATAAATAAATATAATATTTCAAATATTTCAAACCACGCTTATAAGGCAAGGCTACCAATACGTCAATTCAAAAAATAAATATTCTTCTATTTATATTTTCAAAAGCTTAAATACCATAAATATTGGTAGATAGTGGGTGCTACAGTTGTTTGTATTTCCATTCTATTAAGTACAAAATTTGAAAATCCATTATAAGACGTACATAGTGCAAAATACGAATTTGGAAAAAACTTTTTATTTTGCGTTTGAGTACGACTATCTAAAATCTCTTTATATGACGTTTCTACCCAATTAGAATTTCATCATTCTAGCTGTAGTCGTTTAGTTGGTACTATTTTTATCCCTCTGTACCATTGTATCCCTTGAAAGTACGAATTTTCCGTGTCTACGCAGTCAGAGGAATGTATACTCAGAATTTCATGACTCTAGCTGCGGTCATTTGGTTGATACTATTTTTATCCCCTTTTTATACTTTAACCCCAAAAAGTACGAATTTCGAAAAATCCGTTTACCGTACGTGTCTATGCAATCAGAGGAATGTATACACCGAATTTGATTATTATAGGGGCAGCCGTTTGGTTGGTACCATTTTTATCCCTCTGTACCCATTGTATCCCTTGAAAGTACGAATTTGGAAAAAACCATTTATTTTCCATGTCTACGTAGTCAAAGGAATGTATACTCCGAATTTCATCACTCTAGCTGCGGTCATTTGGTTGGTACTATTTTTATCCACTTTTTCCATTTTGACACCAAAAAGTACGATTTTCGAAAATCCGTTTATTTTCCGTGTCTACACAGTCAGAGGAATGCATTCTCCGAATTTCATGACTCAAGCTGCAGTCATTTGATTGGTATTATTTTTATCCCCTTTTTCCCATTTGAACCCCAAAAAGTACGAATTTCGAAAAATCCGTTTACTGTACGTGTCAATGTATACACCGAATTTGATTGTTCTAGGGGCAGCCGTTTGGTTGGTACCATTTTTATCCCTCTATTCCCATTTTAGCCCTTAAAAGTACTAATTTGGAAAAAATACTTTTATATACTTTAATATAAAATACTCTAAAATATTAGGGATTATTATGGGAATTTTTAGTCCTTGTGAGGGAAAAAATTTTCCCTTTGGGCCGATTTCGCCCCGTTTCAATCCCAACCGATCTACGACTATAAGACGCATTTATGTAAAATTTGAACGTTCTAGCTCCTTTCGTCTAGACGCTAGCGTGCTTTCAACAGACGGACGGACAAGGCTAGATCGTCTTAGAATTTTACGACGATCAAGAATATATATACTTTATAGGGTCTCAGTTCGATACTTCAAGGTGTTACAAACGGAATGACACAGTTAGTATACCCCCATCCTGGAGGTGGAGGGTATAAAAAGGATCTCAGTAAGATGAAGGACAACAAATTTCTACTCTGTGTCTTTGCTGCTCTGGGAAAATTCCTTCCAACCAGACAATGGAATAACAAACTACAAAAGTCATCACACTCCTACTGCCGTATATCACTACAACCTTTGTGGTTTGGTTAAAAATCATTTCATTTATCCTGATGTAAAATCGATGTTAAAACTATAGTACACAAACACAAAAGAGTCAAAGTAATGTCAAGAATCAAGTAACATTAACTGGGAACAAAAGCAAATACAGAAGCATAATCACACTAAAAATATTGCTCTAAGCCAGAGGAATGGAGGGGACTAAAGAGTGCATAGCAGCAACGAAACAAAAGCCATTCGTACTGATAACAATGAAAATGCTGACAAAATCTTACATTGGGCCAGAGGGAGCAGGGATAACAAGTTTTGTGTCAGTGTATTGGGAGAGGGCTACTAGTTACAATAGCATAATGCCAACGGCAAGGAGTGGGTGTAGGACCACACACAAGTCAAGGGGCTGGCGATGTTGGGATCATTGTGGACAATTATTATGAAGACCTCTTGTTGCGCATTGTTGAGAGGGGTGATGTTCTAAAGTGAGTGATTGTGATGACATTTCGAGAAGCTTGATGGTTTCACTGGAATTCTCGAAATTCAAATCGCCAACTGTCAGAGATAGTACTGACAAGGTATCTTGTTTGAATATTCCCTTAGGATGGAAGGAAGTCGGGAACGAATGAGGGAAGGAATATATTCTTAAAGTCTTTGTAAAGAATGTTTCATATGTCCGTAACTGTGTGAATCAAAGGTTTTTCCTTCGTGATGGGTAACTCATGTTGGTGCCTCATATTTCCATGGATGAAAGTATATTAGTGCATAAATTCCCCAAAAAAGTAAAAAGTCCAACAATTTTCAGTAACACCCAAAGCTACTGACAATTTTCGGACTTTGTACTTTTTTGGGGAATTTATACACTATGACGTTTTACAACAATTTTTGACAAACATCTGTGGGGCACAATTTTTTTTTAGAAAGTTTGTGATAATACTGGCTTCATTTTTTGCTCCCAGTACAAATTAGATCAATTTTTATTTTGCAATAGCTGTGATCTTAAGAATGAAAACAAGGACTATTAGATGATAATCTACTGATAAATATATAAGTTAAGATACTTATTGTACTTCTCATTTTATGATTCGGATAATCTTCTTATTCTATAAGAATTTTTGGGTAATTCTCTGAATTTTTGGTAATGTAAGAACCTCCAAATTCATATCAAATGATCAAGATTTCAACTCAGAGTCTAGGATGAAATTAAAATATTTATTATCGACTTATTGGAGGGTGTACGGGTCACAAACATAAATTATTATTATTAATTAGAATAGAGAAACATTCTAAGTCAGCATTTTCAAGCAGCACTCACTAAATCATGGACCAGTGTGCGTATGCTTAACGTCAAATCAAATATCTCATATAAAACGCTACGTATACGCCTCAGTGATGGTAGACAAAAGGAGAAGGCGAACATAATTTATAGAATAAACACCAACTATTACATGTCGATGATATATGAAGGCCAGTAAATGATTAATAGCCGTGAAATAAATAAAACATCAGCACGACTAATGCTAATTTTTGGGGCATTTTTTCTGTAGCCTACAAACATGAATGCCGGTCGATCAAGAACCCGCATTAATCCAGCTGATCACATATTCCCTCCGCCACCAGAGACATCATTGAATTGTCATTAATCAAGAAACAAAACCTGCATGTAATCTTTCACAGCCTTATTACTAAGTTAAGGTAAAAATATCAGAGAAAAGTATGAGGAAAAGGAAACCGAAAACTGTAAAACCTAAAAACTCAAATGCGGGCAAAGCAAAAGGACGCATATGTACGCAATTATAAGAGAGACTGAAGCATACAAGATTATATTTTCAGAGTTAATGAAGAAAACTCATTCATAGTACATAAAAAGCGGATGCGGAACAAAGACGAACAGGTAGAAAAGGAAATGCAAACACAACCTGTCTAACTACACACACTCAAATCAAAAGGATTAAGACCCAATGTGAAATATCTAAAATGTCGAGACAATGAAACAAAAAATCTGCACAAAAATAGGAACAGGAAAACTATGTAGTTACCATAGTCTCTGTCTTTGTTGTACCTTCCTGCTTCCTTTTGCAATTAATATCTGGCGTCTGCTGGCTGCTGCATCTGCAAACTACTATTATCCGAATAGTTTCGCTTTAGTTTCTGTGGCGTATCAAATGTTGATTGCTCTTTTGTTGCTACAATTGTTGTTATTGTCGTCGATGGTTTGTACAGTAAGCTTATGTACGTCTGGTAGACATACCGAGACAAACATCCTTTTTCAAGTAGGATGTAGTAGTTCCAGTTGTGTGGCCAGAATTGTACTCTTAGAGACATATCATTTCCACTTGTGCTACTTGTATGACATCTAAGAGAGAAAGAAGAGCAGTAGCAACAACAGTCAAAACTGTCAGGAGAAGATCCCAGCACAAGTTGTGGGATGAACTATACCTGTGATTTTATAAATTGCCTGATAAAAATGCTACATTATATTTGGTCTTTAAGCTTTACTTCTCAAAAATAAAAAAATCTATTTATGTCTTCTATTAATTCTATTAGGTGCGGGACAGTGCTTACTTCACAAACAATAATGCAACAAATCGCAGAAAAAACGCAATAATTTGAATACTATGATAACACTGTCAAACAGCATTTTTGGAACAGAGAAATGTAGGGTCTATAACTGAAATAAGATAAATTTTGGCTGTAAAGTTAAAATTGTCGAAAACTACCGTACCCTTCTAACTTTTTATTATATAAAAGTTAACATTGTTTCAGAAATCTAGATAGAGAAATCTAGGTCTACTCAACATGCCCTTTCGCTAATCTGTTCCAAAAATGCTGAAGTTCAAAGACATTAATAATAATAATTAATTGAATACTAATTTAGTATACTATTTTTATACCTTCCACCTCCAGGATGGGGGTATACTAACTTTGTCATTCCATTTGTAACACCTTGAAATATCGACCTGAGACCCTATAAAGTATATATATTCTTGATCGTCATAAAATTGTAAGACGATCTAGCTATGTCCGTCCGTCCGTCCGTCTGTTGAAAGCACGCTACCATTTAAACGAAAGCAGCTAGAACGTTCAAAGTTTACATAAATGCGTCTTATAGTCGTAGATCGGTTGGGATTGGAACAGGGCGACATCGGCCCTAAGGAAAAATGTTTCCCTCACAAGGACTAAAAATACCCATAATAATCCCTAATATTTTAACGTATTTATGCATGTTTTTTGAATATGTCTGTTTAGATTTGCTTCATATTTGGTATGCACATTCCCCTTATAGCAAAAACGTGCACCATAAAGTGATTCTTATTTGTAGGGGGTGATGTGGGGGCACAAAAGGGATAAAAATGGTACATATTAAACGACAACAGCTAGAAACACGAAATTCGGTGTAGATACATAATATAAAAGTATTTTTTCCAAATTCGTACTTTTAAGGGGTAAAATGGGAATAGAGGGATAAAAATGGTACCAACCAAACGGCTGTACCTAGAATAATGAAATTCGGTGTATACATTCCTCTGATTGCATAGACAAGTAAAATACACGGAGTTTTCAAAATTCGTACTTATTAGGGTTAAAATGAAAAAAGGGGATAAAAATAGTACCAATCAAATGGCCGCAGCTAGAGTCATGAAATTCGGAGTATACATTCCTCTGACTGTGTAGACACGGAAAATAAATTGATTTTTCGAAATTCGTACTTTTTGTGGACAAAATAGAAAAAGGGGATAAAAATAGTACCAACCAAATGACCGCAGCTAGAGTCATGAAATTCGGAGGGATACGACTACACCTAGAATAATGAAATTCTAATTGCGTAGAAACGTTAGGGGGGTAAAAATGGTACCAACCAAATGGGCGCAACTGTAATCATGGAATTCGGTGCATACATTCCTCTGATTCGTACTTTATCTTTTACAGCAAAAATTGGTTGAATCATGAAGTTAGGTTATTTTGCACTATGTACGTCTGATAATGAATTTTCAAAATTTGTACTTTTGGAATTAAAATAGAATGGAAATACAACCAACTGTAGCACCCACTATCTATCAATATTTGTGGTATTTAAGCTTTTTGAAAATATGAATATAAGAATATTTATTTTTTTGATTTTAAATAAATAATGGTTTGAAATAATTAAAATATATTTATTTATAAAATTATTTTTTCAATATTTGTTTTGGTTTGGCAATATTAAAAAAATATATATTTTGCTGTAATATTACTGCACTTATACGAAAACCAACAACCTCTGTGAACTGCAATCTATGGTGGAGGGTATATAAAGTTCGGCCCGGCCGAACTTAACGCCGTTTTTACTTGTAAGTATCCCATTGTTAATTGTAGCTAAGAAATGATTTGCTTAGGTTATTCACCACTCACAACAGAGGATAGCTGAGATGATCAGAGTGCTGTCCGATGTTCTAACTCCGATAGCGGCATATGCTTTTAAATGAACTTGCAAAATAAATTCTATGTCTTTCTAAATAAAGGACATCCTGGTAACTCCATAAATTCATTAGCAAAAATAATAATTTTTAGAACTTCCGAATCACAAGTTTAGCTACTATATGAATATATGAAGTAACTGCTTTTTTCAATTACGAAGAAGAAATTTTTCTAGTAACCTTTTTGAATTATCACATAGAATTTTCAACTTTGAAAAAAGATTTTAAAATGAGCAGACGTATTTGAAAATATTGAAAACAGAATAGGCAATTTTCGATACATTGAATCGGCTAAACTACTGTAACCTTTGCGATTTCGTATTTGCCCAATTTTACTGTAATATTTATACTCCCGAAACACACTTTTGCCCATCTATTGAGAAAGAAATAAAGGTGATGTTTTGTGGGACATATAGTTACAACCTCATGGCATAAGGTATTCTAAACTGGTCGAAAGAAGTCAATTTGCTAATAAAAAATATTATAAACGTGGCATAGAGCTAAAAATACCAATAAACGAACTTAATTGGCAAGATAATAAACTTATACGATTATAACCAATGAAATCTGATGTATAACAAGGCCGCACTTTATATACCCTCCATCATGGATTTCATTCCACAGAGGTTGTCGGTTTTCGTAGAAGTGCAGTAATATTATAGGAGAATATAAATGTTTTTAATATAGCCAAACCAAAACAAATACAAATATTGGAAAAATAATTTTATAAATAAATATAAAATATTTATTATTTCAAACCACGCTTATAAGGCAAGACTACCAATACGTCAATTTAAAAAATAAATATTCTTATATTTATATTTTCAAAAAGCTTAAATATCATAAATATTGTTAGATAGTGGGTGCTACAGTTGGTCATATTTCGATTCTATTTTAATTCCAAAAATACAAATTTTTAAAATCTATTATCAGACGTCCATAGTGCAAAAAACCTAATTCAACCAATTTTAGCCGTAAAAGAAAAAGTACGAATTTGAAAAAAGAACTTTTTATTTTGCGTGTGTATGCAGTCAGAGCAATGTATACACCGAATTCCATGATTCCAGCTGCGCCCATTTGGTTGGTACCATTTTTACCCCCTTGACGTTTCTACGCAATTAGAATTTCATTATCTAGCTATAGTCGTTTAGTTGGTACTATTTTTATCCCTCTTTACCATTGTATCCCTTGAAAGTACGAATTTCGAAAAATTCGTCTATTTTACGTGTCTACGCAGTCAGAGGAATGTATACTCCGAATTTCATGACTCTAGCTGCGGTCATTTGATTGGTACTATTTTTATCCCCTTTTTTCATTTTAACCCCAAAAAGTACAAATTTTTAAAAATCCGTTTATTTTACATGTCTATGCAATCAGAGGAATGTATACACCGAATTTCATTATTCTATGTACAGCAGTTTGGTTGGTACCATTCTTATCCCTCTATTCCCATTTTACCCCTTAAAAGTACGAATTTGGAAAGAATATTTATATAGTATGTATCTACCCAATTAGAGGAATGTACACACCGAATTTCGTGTTTCTAGCTGTTGTCGTTTAATTGTACCATTTTTATCCCTTTTTTGTCCCTAAAAATAAGAATCACTTTATGGTGCAAGTTTCTGCAGGGAACGTTCTGGGGGAACGAAATTTGTATGAGACCTATATGTAAATCTGAACCGATATGACCCATTTTCACTATACGTGTTCCTAGTTTAAATATAAGATGTTTTGCCAAATATGTGAATTCTGGAGCGGCAAAAGTCAAATTGGGAGTGAAATTTGTATGGGAGCTATATATAAATCTGAACCTATCTAACACATTTTTACCTTCGTTTGGTTCTGGCTACAATTGCGAACTGTATCGTGATTACAACAATAGATGGACAGACAGACGGACATTGCTAAATCGACTCAGAAAGTGATTCTAAGCCGATCGGTATAATTAACAATTGGTCTATCTCCCTTCCTTTTGGGTGTTACAAAGAAATGCACAAAGGCATAATACTCTCGTGGAGTGTATAAACATGTTTAAATACTCTAAAATATTAGGGATTATTATTGGTATTTTTAGTCCTTGTGAGGGAAAATTTTTTTCCTTTGTTCCGATTTCGCCCCGTTTCAATCCCCACCGATCTACGACTATAAGACGCATTTATGGAAAATTTGAATGTTCTAACTCCTTTCGTTTAGATGCTAGCGTGCTTTCAACAGACGGATATGGCTAGATCGTCTTAGAATTTTATGACGATCAAGAATATATATACTTTATAGGGCCTCAGGTCGATATTTCAAGGTGTTACAAACATAATGACAAAGTTAGTATACCCCCATCCTGGAGGTGGAGGGTATAAAAATCCTGACCATCCGATTTCCTGTTAATCTATATACATATGTATAAAAACTTAACTTTTTCTGATTGTCATATATACATATAAACAATTTCATTTCACTATAGTTAACACAAACTGAACTATCAACTACAGGACAAAATTGCTATGCTGCAGCTATCGCTTCACCGATGTCATGTAAGTAATACAGAATTGCATACTCGTAATACCCTAACTTATCAGTCCTAATTTTAACTAATATCATATAGTTTTATTTATGCTATCACGCAATCTTTCCACTTAAAAAACACGCTTTGGAATGAATGGTTTTTAATAACATTGACCTATATTTTTTTAGACATACATATATAATTCTTAATTAAATTTGGTTGAAAATCGTTGAAACAGAAGGCATTACAGGATATCAATTGTTTCGGCTATGTACGATTCTCTTAATCTCCCTCATTTTATAGTTTCTCTATATGTAATTGTGTAACTAGCTGTCAAAGATCCCCCATTTCCCTGAGCAAGGGCGAGCTTAACATTTCGACAGCGGTTTCGTTACGTATCCAAACTTATTTAGAAAATACTTAAGTTTTCTGGGAAAAACATTACAGCTACCAGTCATTTATTAATATCACTTGAATGGTTTCTATGAACTATTACTGATTGCACATGAATTAATGATTTACTAAAAGTTCATGAATGCAATTTTGCTCAAAAGTTTCGAGACATACAACTTTTTTCAACTAAATTACTTAGGATCTCCCTTGCTTAACACATGACTTGACATTGTAGCGTATGATTAGTAATGATTGATTTCAAAGGCAGCATTAATCATACGCACCATGGTCCCGAAGATATAAATATATCAATTAGCATAAGTATTCGTATATCAATCTTCAATTATATGTGTGGTGTAAATTGTTGGCCCATGACACTGTGACATATGATTACAAAGGTCCCCGAGGAATATGTTTGCACATAAGCAGCCAAAGTAAGTGGTGGTAAATCCCAAATTGATGCCAGCGAATCATTCAACCATTTATTGGGGGTGAAATTGACATGTTCTCCTATCGAACATCGTCTATATTTATCTTAAATCGATGTAAATCGCATTGATTGTCATTCCTCTTCATTCTTCTTTTATTGTTGGCAATTTGGCCATCTCTTATTGATGACTAAATTACAACGTTAATTCCAAATAAGTTTGTGAGCCTATGAAAGCTTTTTGATGAAATCTGTTTGTTGGTCCTCATTGTGGTGCTCTGTTGCTTTGCTGCTCTTTAAGGAAGTGTTTCGCATTCTAGTGAACAGAGGATGGTCTTTAAATCGGATGTTGTTGCACGAGAAGATGTACACACTCCCATTTATTTTGTATAGTTTTTCTTCTTCGTGATGTTTTTTTGCGTTTTTATTGTTGAGACCTAAATTTTTACGAAAAGTTGTGTTGCCGATAATTAAATTCGCTTTATTGTTATGGCTGTAGAACATCATTGTGGCGTGCATTAACTGAAAAGAACCGGAGAGAAAGGAGAGCAAAATGTTAATAAAACTATAGTAGATATTCGAGTAAGGAAAATTTATACAGATAAAATTATTTTGGATTTAAGGACGTATTCAAAATAATAAATACTAAATCCGTTTCGAAGCACTGTTTCATTATTCTGTTGAGCACATTTGCTAGTGTAAAAGTAATTAATTATACTTTAACTTTTCAATTTTGTTTATGAAACTTTTAATTTAATAATTAACTACAAATACACACACGACAAAGTTGGTTTTAGAGTTTGACGGCAGTTGTGGCAAAGGAAAAAGGACAAACATATTGAAAAGTTCATCGAGCATAACACAGTACAACATTTTTCAGTTCGTTGATTGCATTGCATTTCTTGCACCACCACCTCGATACCTTTTTGGCACAATCACCTCAGGAATCAGACGAACAAGGAGAGAGGTTTCACCAGGTGACCATGCCAATTGAAAAGCGGTTCAAAAGCAAAAAATTGGATGCATTGCTTGCGGAGGTTTGTTGGTGGAGTTCCACAATTATGCAGTTTGAAGAAAGCACCGAAGATGAAGACATTGAAATTGGTGGACACAGTGAAAGACACACGCCCTTGAATAGTATGTGTATCTCGGATGACGATACAGACTCAGACCATGAATATGAACAACCTACGAAGAAAGCAAGATCATCAGAACCACAAGCGTCAACTTCTGCAAGCATGGATATTGCCAATAATTGAAAAAATGTTCTGAATTTTGTTTTTATGCATATTATAATTGCGTATTAATTGCATATTATTTTATTTTCATAATGTTTTTATAAATTAATTTTTTTTTGCATGATAATTTTTTAATTTTTATTTTTATTTTATTTTTTGAAATTCATAACTTTACTCAATTGCGAATAAAAGCGAAACGCGTGCATCGATTTTCATGACCTTTGTCTCATTTTGCTCATAGGTTATGTGACTTTGCGAAAAAGTAACTACACTTGAAACTTATTTCCGTTTTGTATTTTTTATGAATTTAAAAAAAAAAATTTTCTTCATTTTTTATTGGAAACTTATTTTTAACTTGGAAACTGTTGCTTGTATAGGAAAACAATATATGAACAGATTAAGGGAATTGTAATTCTTAATTTTTTAAAATTTATTTCAACTAAATCGGCTAGTGGCTGTCGAGCTATGTCAAACAACAGGGCCTAAAACGTGATAAATTCCCCTATACGATAGTACTAACTTCAAATCGATATTAAAAATATTTCGGCAGGTAAGAAGACAAAACGAATGATGCAGAAATTATTCTTTTTGGGTATAATTTCACATACTGTACTCAGAATTGAGTTGGCAAATCATGTGTTGTACTGTGTAAGTGAGTATGTGATGAATCTGAAGAAATAAAACTGATATGAGACATTTCTTTGGGAAATCTTGGTGATTTTACCCCCATCTCAAGGCAATTCTAAATAAAACATTTCAATGAACCAACTCAGCAAAAAAGGATGTGCTTAGTGAAAGTATTGCAGCGAGTCGAGTTTATTTAACTTTTAAACGACTGCTGCCAAAGAATTTCGATTATTTGCCATGGCTACTGTTTGAATGTAACTTAGTTGAGTAGAGCACAGCCAAAGACAAACTAAACTTGCGAAACGAAGCAAAAAAATATAAAATCAATTTTCTTCGAACGTGTTTTTCCCCTCATGATTGATTATTTTTCAACCCAAATCATATACACCTATCCAACATATGGACGAAGGTGGTGGGGGCCAAGCAAAAATGGAAGAAAACTGTTAAAGTTGCAAAAAAACATTCAACACCAAAACAAAAAAAGCTGAAAGGAAGTATAACAAGTCGGCTATAACGACTTATATATACCCTCACTCTCAGAGAACATATAAGAAGTTATAAGGAATTAAATCTTATGTAGGACAGGATAATTAGTGTGGAAGGTACTAGAAGGTTCGTGTCACATGGTGTCAGCTTCCACATTTGTAATACAATTGTAAAAACATGGTCAAATATAAAGTCATAGTGGATGTAGTTGTAAATGTTTAATATTACCTAGGATAGAGAAAATTGTATGGGAGGTATAACAAGTAAAAAGGCGTTAAGTTCAGCCCGGCCGAATCTTATATACCCTCCACCATTCCATTGAATTACCGGTGGATTACCGCCTGTCGACTTTACAAAGAAGTGAATTAAGTTTAAATGTTGACCTTAAAGTACGATTTGGGAGAAATACTCATACTGTGCGTGTCTACGAAGACAGACGAGTATAACCACTGAATTTCATTATTCTAGCTACCAATTTTATCCCGTTTTTATCCTAATAGTACGAATATCGAATGATATCTTTATTTTTCGTGTCTACACACCGAATTTCACTATTCTAACTGCAACCGTTTAATTGGTACCATTTTTATCCCATTTTTATCCCCATTTTCCGCCTAAAAGTACAATTTTCGAACAAATCCTTTATGTTTCACGTCTACACAGTCAAATAAATGCATACACCGAATTTGATGATTTTATCTTCAGCGGCTTGGTTGGTACCATTTTTATCCCCTTTTACCAATTGTCCCTTAAAAGTATAAATTTCAAAAAATCTTTATATTTTACTTGTCTACGTAATTATAGGAACGTATACACCGAATTTCATGTTTCTTACTGTTGTCGTATCAAAGGTACTATTTGTATCCCTTTTGTCCCATTTAATCCACTAAATCTTTTATGTACTTTTTTGTGATTACACGTTGCTGGAGGAAGGTACTAAACAAATTTCAAATGTATAAAATTGGAAATTTTCAAAAAAAAAATGCTTAAATAGTCTAAATATTAGGGATATTTTCAGTCCTTGTTAGGGAAAAAATTTTCCCTCTGGCCGATTTTGCCCGGTTTCAATCCCAACCGATCTGCAACCATAAGACATATTTAGGGAATATTTGAAACTCCTAACTCATTACGTTCGGCCTCTATCGTGCTTTCAACAGACAGACAGACGGACATGGCTAAATCGTCTTAGAATTTTACCAGGATACAGAATATATATACTTTATAGGGTCTCCGTGGAATATTTCAAGGTGTTACAAACGGAATGACAAAGTGAATATACCCCCATCCTGAAGGTGGAGGGTATAAAAAGGGGGGTGGCTAAAGCGTAAATATTTTTTTGGGTTTAAAGTGATTCTAAAAACATTTCTAAATATCAAATTGAAAATGATTTTGACTACCCATATGGATGTTATGTCGGTTTGATTATAACCAAAGTTTATGTCACTTTTTGTGGGAGGTACCAGAAGGGGCGTTGCAATTTCGCCCATATTCCACGCAAATATAACCCCTAAAAAACATTTCTTAACATCAAATTTCACAGTATTCCAATCATCCGCATAGAAGTTATAACAACTTTAATTTTTGTAGATTTGCTTGATTTGTGTGGGAGGTACTGGAAGGGGCGTGGCAATACCCTCCATGATTTGTACGCTTAAAGTTATTATAAAAACTTTATCCAATACTAAAATATTCGGATTCCGATTATCCGTGTGGAAGTTATATTGGTTTTAATTTAACATTGGAATATGGGCTATTTGTGTGGGAGGTACCAGAAGGGGCGTGGCAATATCACCCATCTTCGAACTTAAACTAAGTTTGGGAAAAATATTCCGATATGCTAAGTTTGAATCGATTCTTTAACTCCTTTCGAGAGTTATCGTGTACACCAGCCAGTCAGACAGACGGGCGGCCGGAAGTGGTTCCAACACCTTAAAAAGTCGTGAAACGGATTTGATCCAAACATACTTAGGGTCTTAAGTCACTCCTTCAATGCGTTACACATTTTTCTGTCCCAAATGATAGGGTATATATCATATGGGACAGAAAAAAAGTACTACTCTGTAGAGTGAGAGTATAAAAACTGCACCAACTGCTGGAGCAAAAGATGAATAGACTGAAAATTGTATGCCATTAGTGCCCTCTAGCCTCTGGCATCGGTCGACCACCGCTCGTGTTAGCGTGGTACAAAACCATTCCGACAAAGTATTTATGACAGGACAGTTTGTATGGCAAATTAAACGGTTTTATATACTTTTCATTCATGGCCATTACCACAGCCACCTCCACGCCACAGTCCTTCCTATTCCTTGGCTGACCATTCGCTTTATATTTCTGTTGATGCAGCAGAAATAGAAAATAATTTCTTGAGAGACTATGTGTGAGAAGCCATAACTTGACTGCTGGGAAGCTAATGAAACGTAAGAAGAAAGAAAACTGGGTAATAGCACATTTAGTTTTTAACACTTCTTCGGGGAATTTATTAATACAACTAAATAATGAGAAACAGGCGATGGAGAAGAAAGAGCCACAAAGATATGCAAAGATAAGTATAATGATATTTTCGGAAACGGAAATGAAGACTTTATTTTGAAACCTCTGCTGTTAAATCAGAAGCACTAGTATATTATACCGTGCGATAAAATGAAAAAAAATGGGTCTTCTATAAAATATCTATAAAATTCTGAAAGTATCACAAGACAAAAAAAATTAAAAAAAAAAATTAAAAATCGTCCTAGAAAATTTTTTGAAAAAAGACCTAAAAAATCTGGACGATTTTCATATGAAAAATCACCCAAAAAATATGTCTTTATTTATAATTTTAGGGCAATATTTAATTTTTGACATTTGAGCAATTTTTCATTATTAAAAGTTAGCCAAACACCAAATATGAAATATCACCCATTGGGTAATATATATTTGGGCGATTTTAAATATTAACAAGTAAAAACGGCCGGGCCGAACTTTATATACCCTCCACCATGGATTGCATTCCACAGAGGCTGTCGATTTTTATAGAAGTGCAGTAATATTATAGGAAAATGTATTTTTTTAATATAGCCAAACCAAAACAAATAATTTTATAAATAAATAAATATAATATTTTTATTATTTCAAGCCACGCTTATAAGACAAGGCTACCAATACGTTTACATATCGAAATAACACTTCATATCAATTCAAAAATAAATATTCCTATATTTATATTTTCAAAAAGCTTAAATAAATATTGGTATGTAGTGGGTGCAACAGTTGGTTGTATTTCCATTCTATTTTAATTCCAAAAGTAAAAATTTTGAAAATTCATTATCTCACGTACATAGTGCAAAATAACTTAACTTCATGATTCAACTACTTTTGCCGCAAAAGTACAAATTTGGAAAAATCTTTTTATTTTGCGTGCCTATGCAGCCAGAGGAATGTATACACAGAATTCCATGATTCTAGCTGCGGCCATTTGGCTTGTACCATTTTTATCAACTTTTTCCAATTTTACCCCCTCAAGAGTACGACTATACTATACAATTAGAGGGATGTACACACCAAATTTCATCATTATAGCTGTATTCTTTTAGTTGGTATTCTTTTTATCCCCTGTACCCATTATATCCCTTGAAAGTACAAATTTTGAAAAAAAAAAAATTCGTGTCAGAGGAATGTATATTCCGAATTTCATGACTCTAGCTGCTGCCTAGCTGGTTGGTACTATTTTTATCCCCTTTTTCCATTTGAACCCCAAAAAGTACGAATTTCGAAAATCCTTCTATTTTACGTGTCTACGTACTCAGAGGAATTGCATTATTCTAGGTGCAGCCGTTTGGTTGGTACCATTTTCATCCCTCTATTCCCATTTCATCCCTTAAAAGTACGAATTTGGAAAAATACTTTTTTATTATATCTCTACTCAATTAGAGGAATGTACACAGCGAATTTCGTGTTTCTAGCTGTTGCCGTTCGAAAAGTACCATTTTTATCCATTTTTGCCCCATTTCACCCCCTATGTCATTCCATTTGTAACACCTTGAAATATCGACCTGCGACCCTGTAAAGTATATTTATTCTTGATCGTGATAAAATTCTAAGGCGATCTAGCCATGTCCGTCCATCCGTCCGTCTGTTGAAAGCACGCTAGTATCTAAACCAAAGGAGCTAGAATGTCCAAATTTTCACTAATGCGTCTTATAGTCGTAGATCAGTTAGGATTGAAACTGGGCGAAATCGGCCCAAAGTGAAAAATTTTACCCTCACAAGGACTAAAAATACCCATAATATCCCCTAATATTTTAGAGTATTTAAGCATAATTTTTCAATGTGTCTGCTAGTGCTTACTTGATATTGGTTATGCGCATTCCCCCTATAACAAAAACGTGCACCATAAAACGATTTTTATTCATAGGGGATGAAATGGAGCAAAAAGGGATAAAAATGGTACCTTTCGAACGGAAACAGCTAGAAACACGAAATTTGACGTGTACATTCCTCGAATTGAGTAGATACATAAAATAAAAATTATTTTTCCAAATTCGTACTATTAAGGGATAAAATGGGAATATAGGGATAAAAATGGTACAAACCAAACGGCTGCACCTAGAATAATGAAATTCTGTGTATACATTCTTCTGATTGCGTAGACTGGTAAAATAGACAGATTTTTCGAAATTCGTACTTTTTGGGTTCAAACGGGAAAAAGGGGATACAAATAGTACCAACTGAATGTTCGCAGCTAGAGTCATGAAATTCGGCGTATACATTCCTTTGACAGCGTAGACACTTTAACTAAACGGATTTTTCGAAATTCGTACTTTTTGGGTTTAAAATAGAAAAGGGGATAAAAATAGTACCAAACAAATGTTCACAGCTAGAGGCATGAAATTCGGTATATACATTCCTCTGATTGCGTAGACACATAAAAGAAACGAAATTTTCGAAATTCGTACTTTTTGGGGTTAAAATTGAAAAAGGGATAAAAATAGTACCAATCAAATGACCGCACCTAGAGTCATGAAATTCGGAATATACATCCCTCTGACTGCGTAGACACGAAAAATAAAAGGTTTCTTCCAAATTCGTACTTTTAATGGGTACAATGGGTACATGGGGATACAAATAGTACCAACTAAAAGACTTAGTAGAATAATGCGCTCTTATTGCGTAGACATGTAAAATAAAGAGAATTTAGAAAGTCGTACTCTTAAGGGAGTAAACTAGGAAAATGGGGATGAAAATGGTACCAACCAAATGGCTGCAGCTAGAATCATAGAATTCGGTGTATACATTCCTCTGACAAATTCGTACTTTTTACTTTTACGACAAAAATTGGTTTAATCATAAAGTTAGATTATTTTGCACATGTACGTGAGATAATGGATTTTCAAAATGTGTACTTTTGGAATTAAATTAGAATGGAAATACACCCAACTGTAGCACCCACTATCTACAAATATATATGGTATTTAAGCTTTTTTGAAAAAATATATATGAATATTTACTTTTTGAATTGATTTGAAGTATTATTTTGATATATATGTGTAAACGTATCGGTAACCTTGCCTTGTAAGCGTTGGTTGAAATAATAAAAATATTATATTTATTTATAAAATTATTTTTTCAATATCGGTATTTGTTTTGGTTTGCCTATATTAATAATATATATTTTCCTGTAATATTACTGTACTTCTACGAAAATCGACAGCCTCTGTGGAATGCAATCCATAGTGGAGCGTATATAAAGTTCGGCCCGGCCGAACTTATCGCCGTTTTTACTTGTTTTTTTACCGCCTTTATAATAATTTTGGAAATTATCTTAAAGAAATTAAACATTGCAATGTATTTGTTATAAAGTATATAACACTATCAATAAAAAATAAAATTAAATTAATGACTTTTTATATTATTGGGGATTTTTCATGAGTATTTTGGGAACAAAGAAGATCACCATAAACCATTCATATTTTGCTCTTTGCAGACGCAATATATTTTTAAAAAATAAAGTGCGCTTTATTGTTGTGCGAATAAGTCTTTTAAAATGGGTAACTGAATATTGTGTTTTTTTCTGTAACAGTCGAAATTTCAGCGATGAAAACATGTCCTGGTTGAAAAAGATCTATGGATAAATGTAGAAATCATGAACCATATTGCAGGAACAACCTCCAAAATATATTGATGTCACTCAAAAAATACAAAATATATAAGAAATAAATCGGGAAAATAAAATAAGAAAATAATAAGGAAAGAAAAATAAGAAATCATGAACCATATTGCAGGAACAACCTCCAAAATATATTGATGTCACTCAAAAAATACAAAGTATATAAGAAATAAATCGGGAAAATAATGTTGTTTTATTTTTTAATGCCTATCATTCTAGCAAAGAAAACAATGTTATTTGAAAAATATCTTTGTATGAATGTAGAAGTTATGTCCCTCAATGTAAACACAAGAGATTTAAGAAAAGTATTAATAAAATATCGCGAACGAAACTAGTGTTTTTAGTGTTTAAAAGTATTATTAAAAGTATGTATTTAAATACATGTCACTGTGTTTCACAAGCTGAGCATGAATAAACAAACAAAATCTAAAAATCAGCAATTTTCCAAAAAAAAATAATTGTATTTAATTTTCGTGAATGGTCGACCGACCTCAAAGCGCAAACTAGGCCCCAAATCTACCATATTTGTTGTTATAAAATTCATAGACGACGAAAAAATTACAAAAGAGCAGGGATTGTGGGGTGCTACCTCCTCTTTGTCGGTCCTGTGGTGTTGAGCCATATAAAGTGGAATTACTGTCACCTATGAAATGCGGCAGAAAAATATTGTTTATTAAAAAGACGACAGAAAAATGTTGGATCCTTCTTTTTGTGCGGGAAACTCTTGTTGGAAGGCAAAAAGGAAATCATGGCAAAACCACAGAGTAAGCATTTTGAAGCCATGGCAAGACAAGTGCTTTTAATTATGAACGAAGAAAATATGTTCTTGGGCTTAAGACGCCCTTTCGTTATTTCAAAGGATCATGGGATGATGAGGAAGGTGATGACAGCGAGGTCGATGATGGCGACCGCGACATTGGCTACGCCGAAGGCGGAGAAGAAGAAGATTGTTTATGTACGTGGCTCTGTGGCTAAGGATGTTTAGGGCCACATTATGGCCTCTTCTTGTTGAACAAGAAAAGTAATTATTCCCTCGGTTGTATTTTATTTTTGCTGAAGTTTGCAATAAATAATAACAATGCACCATTTTAATATTATATCAGGTGTAACGTGTAATAAGATAATTTTGTTCAGTGGTTAACATATTTATGGCTGTCTGAGCATTCAAAGAGATGAAAGCCGATTTATTTTTGAAGAACAGCATAATTTCCAAGATTTGCTATTTTTCTTTGTTTTTTTTTGTGCTGCTAGTAAGAATACATGTCATTATAATTTAATGCCCTTGTGGTCGGAGCTGTTTCACTGTTAAGGGTCGAATGCCGTGACAGGGAAAAAATGCAACACTTGAGGGGGACTGTCTGAACGAATTCGTACATTGATACATTGACATTGAAGACGTATTCTGTGAGTATACGTGGGACTTATAACAAAAGACTGTCCTGGTAGAATATCAACGTAGGAAGACAGTGGGTTGAAAAGGAAAAAGCTACTAACTAGGTGGACATTGTGGACAAAATTTTGTGAAAGGCAATGCATTACATTTTCTGCGACATTACGGCTTTCCAAACTCGAAAATGAAATTAAACAATTATTTATCCATATATTTTTTATATTTTTTTTACTAAAATTCCAATTTTTGATGAAAGTATCTTTAATATTGTTACTCTTATTTTGGAAATATAAGTCCGATAACACCCCTTTATATGTTTAATTAAAGGTAATTATGATGGTTACAAATGTTGGGATCTTCAAAACAAGTAAAAACGGAGATAAGTTCGGCCGTGCCGAACTTTGTATAGATGGACCGTAGAAGTGCAGTAATATTACAGGAAAATATAATTTTTTAATATAGCCAAACCATAACAAATGCAAATATTGAAAAAATAATTTTATAAATGAATATAATACTTTAGTTATTTCCAACCACGCATACAAGGTGGGGCTAACAATACGTTTACACTATATATATCGAAATAATACTTAAGCCAATTCAAAAACAAGTAAGGCGGGGCCGACTATATGATACACTCCACTTTCTATCCGAATACAATTCAACTCGGTAAAAAAGTGAAAACGGGAAGAATTTTTGTATGTTTCCTAACCGCAGGCTAATATGACCTGGTCCAATTTGTCATTTCGAAAAGAACATTTGTATCGGGGCTATATCCAAAAATGGAATAAAGAGACTAACTTTAAAAATAAGTTCTTCCAGTTCAAATATAACGTGTTATGCTCAGTTCGAAGAAATTCTGTGAATATTCGTGGTTTCTGGGGCGGAAAAAGTCTATCTGGGAGCGATATTTGTATTGCAGCTATATGTAAATCTGAACCGATCTGACCCATTTTCACTATGGATGTTTCTAGTTGAAAAGCAAGTAAGGAAATGCTAAAGTCGGGCGGGGCCGACTCTATGATACACTCCACTTTCAATCCGAAAACAATTTAATTCGGTGAAAAAGTGAAAACCGGAAGGATTTTTGTATCCTGTAAATGTATGTGTTTGACGAAAAAAATGTTAAATCTGAAAAGACATTTGTATGGGGGTATATTGAAATCCGGAACGAAATAAGTGAAATATAATATGTATAGTTTTGCCAAAATCGGTTAAACATTTGGGAGCAACATTTGTATTTGCGCTATATCTAAATCTGAACCGATCTTAGCCACTTTCACCATAGGTTTTTTACTTGGATTATAAGCTGTTGTGCCAAATTTAATGAAAATCGAGTACAATATGTGGTTTCTAGAGCGGAAAATGTCAAATCGGGAGCGACATTTGTATGGGGGCTATATCTAAATCTGAACCGATCTTACCCAATTTTTGCAATTTTTGCGATTTGCCTCAAATTAAATAGCGTTCGTCCTTGTCCCACAAAACTTACTTGTGCCAATTGTTGTTAAGATAGGACTATAATTGCGACCTGGGAGCGACATTAGTATGGGGGTTATATCTAAATCTGAACCGATCTGACCGATTTTCACCATAACTCTTTAAACATCAATTATCGGGTAATGTTCCAAATTTGAAGCAAAACTAGTTTAATATGTGGTTTCTAGAGCGGAAAAAGTCAAATCGGGAGCGACATTTGTATGGGGGCTATATCTAAATCTGAACCGATTTGCTTCAAATTAAATAGCGTTCGTCCTTGATCCACAAAACCTATTTGTGCCAATTTTTGTTAAGATCGGACTATAATTGCGACCTGGGAGCGACATTAGTATGGGGGTTATATCTAAATCTGAACCGATCTGACCGATTTTCACCATAGCTCTTTAAACTTCAATTATTGGGTAATGTTCCAAATTTGAAGCAAATCGAGTTTAATATGTGGTTTCCAGAGCGGAAAAAGTCAAATCGGGAGCGACATTTGTATGGGGGCTATATCTAAATCTGAACCGATTTGCTTCAAATTAAATAGCGTTCGTCCTTGATCCACAAAACCTATTTGTGCCAATCTTTGTTAAGATCGAACTATAATTGCGACCTGTAATTTGATTACAACAATAGATGGACAGACGGACAGACAGACGGACATTGCTAAATCGACTCAGAAAGTGATTCTAAGCCGATCTGTATAATAAACGGTGTTTATTTTGGGTGTTAAAAACAAATGCACAAAGACATAATACTCTCGTGGAGTGTATAATAATTTTATAAAAAACAAGGATAGATGGACGGACGGACAGACAGACAGACGGACATGGCTAAATCGAATCAAAAAGTGATTCTAAGTCGATCGGTATAATTAACAATGGGTCTATCTCTCTTCCTTTTGGGTGTTACAAACAAATGCACAAAGACATAATACTCTCGTGGAGTGTATAAATATAAAATTTTTATTATTTCAAACCACGCTTATAAGGCAAGGCTACCAATACGATTATATTACAGGGTGATTTTTTAGCTAGTATCTTTTTGGCAACACTGGTTTAAACAGCTGACGTACGTTTCGTGTTTTGTTTCACTGTCAAATATCTTCAGTTTGGTCTATAATTTAACCATGAATCGTCTTACAAGCGAACAACGTGCTCTGTTAAGAAAGTTCATCGCGCGCTTCCATTTTATGGTCAGTTTAATCGACCCACTGAAGCGGCTATTCGGGCTATTGCGACTAAATTTCGCACCAAATTTACATTGTTGGACAATAAACCACCAACACGCTTACGTAGAGTGCGAACTGAAGAAAATATCGCAGCTGTATCGGCCAGTGTTAATGATGACCATCAATTATCGATTCGTCGCCGTCGCAATTGGGCCTCTGTTACTCAAAAACGTGGACTAAGCGTCCCTGAAATAATCTTGAAACATTAAATTATATGGACCGTACTATCGATTCAAATAAAGATTTCATGCATTTTTCTGAATTTTATGTGTTTTTTTTTTAAACTTTCCCATTGCTTTTAAAAAATCACCCTTTATATATAGAAATAGATTTTATCTATCTAATATCGCAGGCTATTTTTTACTAATTCACCCCAATAGCTGAAATAACAAATATTATTTCGCTCGGATAACCCGTGCCAAATTGATGAACATGACAATTATTATCTTTGTTTTTTTCTTCTCAATAAATAGCTAACTGCCAAATGTGTATTTCTGTTTTAAAAGATATTATTATTTTTTAAATAAATTTTAATGATTTAAAAAAAAAATTAAAAAATATTTTTTTATTTTCTTCTTCGCTAACAACAAACTATTCTCCTGCAAAAATTGTCTCAATATTTTTCATAGAAGAAATGTTATGACTGGTCGAGTAAGACTCCAAATTAAGCAAAACAGCGACGTTACACGGATTTGAAAACGATACTGAGCTATCAAAAAAATTTTCTAGCGTCTTACAATAACAAATCAAAATTGGAAGACTTTCGAAAATTTCTCTCCGAGCGCCTGGGTATGGAAGTATTAAGATGTTTCGCTGCAAGTTGGGACGAGTTGCCGTATTTATAAGTGCTTCAAACTGTTTTTGATTCTTTTAAAACATTCACAAAAAGCATTAAAAAATATTTTTTATTTTTTTTTGATACCCTATATTATACATATTATACATATTGTTAGCCGGGATAACAAGCTGCAATAATAAAAATTTAATTTTTTGCTCAAAATAAAAAATATCTTTTCACATTGTCGCCAACTACAATATAAATATATGTATCACAATATAATCAAAAAATATTTTGTGCTGACTTTATTGGACTTAGCCTCGATAACCATCATTTTGACATACACTGGATAATTATCCAGGCTAAGTCAAACATTTTTAACACAAAATTATTTTTTCAAAATTTGTTTTCGCACACACATTGATAATGCTTTTGGTAACAATTTTAAAAAAGAATTTTTTATTTTCAGTGCAATTTTGACATTTTATTTAGATTTTTGTTATCACACTTTAGTTATCCAGTCTTAAAGAAACACAGCCATATTAGTTGTTGTCTCTGACAACTCGTCATACCATGGCAATGCATTCCTGTGAAACTCACTGTCTTGGAATGAAGGTCTGACTGAGTGGGTGCTAAGACAAGAAACGTATCTATTGTGTTTTCTAAAATAACAAAACATATCCACATTCACAGATTCCCGTGCTTACGCACAGACATGTGTGTGTGTGTGAAAGTATAAGTATACATGAGTCATGAGCGGGAAAAAGAAGGCGTACGCAAAGCCTTCTCACAGGCCTTCTTAGGGAGGCGCAAGGCATGCTTGCTGCATTCTATACTCATTTAAAATTAACACAGGGCAAGATTGGAGAGCAAGGCCTTCCCCTCTCGCTTCTATTCGCAGGCCTTCTAGAAGGGCTCTGACAAAAGACCATCTAGAAAGCATCCTACCAAAGACCTTCTGAAAGGCCTGCTACCAAAGAGCTTCCAGATGGCCTTCTAGAAGGTAAAAAATAAGGCGCAAAATTAAAAAAAATATGACGAACCAATGCACAAGCATTTTTGAATATTTCTGGCCTTGTTATTGGCAGTATATTAATTTTCAATTTAAATCTTTCAACATTTTTGTTTATTTTACAACAAAAAGTGTGTAGAAAATACCCATCGATAAATCGAACACCTTCCGCGCTGCCTTCTCTCGCAAGGCCTTCTAGCATGCCTATCCGTAGAAGGCAAGCAAGCATGAGTTATCGATCGTGTAGCATCTAATGAGAAGGCCTTCAGGAATGGGTGTCGGACGTGTAATAATATTTCTGAAGAAAGTATGAAGGATATGATAAATATGTTGGTAATAAAGTAAGAACATTTTTTGTTTGTTCTTGAAGAGGAGTTAAATACTTTTCTGTTTCATCACTGATAAATGGCTATATATGAAAACATGTATGAAGACATTTGTAAAGAGTGATTTTTTTGAGGTTAGGATTTTCATGCATTAGTATTTGACAGATCACGTGGGATTTCAGACATGGTGTCAAAGAGAAAGATGCTCAGTATGCTTTGACATTTCATCATGAATAGACTTACTAACGAGCAACGCTTGCAAATCATTGAATTTTATTATCAAAATGCGTGCTCTGTTAAGAAAGTTCAGAAAGAAAGAAATTGTGTTCAGCGACGAAGCTCATTTTTGGCTCAATGGGTACGTAAATAGGCAGAATTGTCGATTTTGGAGTGAATATCAGCCAGAAGCATTGCAAGAGCTACCAATGCATCCAGAAAAAGTCACAGTTTGGTGCGGTTTATGGGCTGGTGGCATCATTGGACCGTACTTCTTCAAAGATGATGCGAATCGTAACGTAACTGTGAATGGTGAGCGCTACCGTGAGATGATATCCAACTTTTTTTTGCCCAAAATGGAAGAACTGAACTTGGTTGACATGTGGTTTCAACAAGATGGCGCTACATGCCACACAGCTCGCGATTCTATGGCCATTTTGAGGGAAAACTTCGGAGAACAATTCATCTCAAGAAATGGACCGGTAAGTTGGCCACCAAGATCATGCGATTTGACGCCTTTAGACTATTTTTTGTGGGGCTACGTCAAGTCTAAAGTCTACAGAAATAAGCCAGCAACTATTCCAGCTTTGGAAGACAACATTTCCGAAGAAATTCGGGCTATTCCGGCCGAAATGCTCGAAAAAGTTGCCCAAAATTGGACTTTCCGAATGGACCACCTAAGACGCAGCCGCGGTCAACATTTAAATGAAATTATCTTCAAAAAGTAAATGTCATGGACCAATCTAACGTTTCAAATAAAGAACCGATGAGATTTTGCAAATTTTATGCGTTTTTTTTTAAAAAAAAGTTATCAAGCTCTTAAAAAATCACAGGCTATATCTACATTTAAACCGACAAAATCCACATATAAAGTTTCATTTGAATCGGTCAAGAATTGCGGCCTGTAGTTTGATTACAGGAATTAGATGCACAGACAGACATTGCTAAATCGACTCAGAAAGTGGATCTATGTCGATCTGTAGTATATTGCCTCTTTTAGTTGTTATAAACAAAGGCATAACGACAACAACAACAAATATGTTTTAACACTAAATAAACAAAACGTTTAAAAAATAATTTTAAATGTAAAAATTTCCTATTATTTTAAATAAATGTATTTTAATTGAGTTCAAATCAGGAGAATTGTAAAAATATCTTTCATAAAACTCGTAAAAATAATAAAATCGACTTCATCCGTACTGCCTTCATTCTTCCAGTATGCTAGCAGGCCTTCTAAAGGAAGGCAATGAAGAATGTCTATTGCATCTATCTAATAGTAAATGAGAAGACCTTTCTAAATGCCTTCTCAAAGAAGGCAGTCAACAATGAGTATAGGATTTCTAAATGCTGATGATTTGGCCTTCTGGTAGGCCTTCTTTGAGAAGCGAGGTGAGAATGTGTGCCAAATCTTTTTTCATGCGCGAAGAAGGCCTTCTGGAATGCCTATTTTCAGAAGGCATACAGGAATGTGTTTCGGATCCGAAGAGAAGGCATTTTAGAAGGCCTTCTATGGGGAGGCCTTCCAAATTTTCCCGCTGGGGTGTGCATTGTCTATGGCAATGCTGTCGCATGTATGTGTTTGTTCATCAGCATTTAGGGTGCCGGTTTAACCCTTTAACACAGTCCTTGTCTGCTATTCAAATGACAGTGTAGCTCAAGCCATGATTTTCACTTTGTCTGCCGTCTAACTGACTGTGAGAGAGGGAGAGCAAGACAGTGACAAGAGTGTAGAAGTGTGTAGCAAAGTGTCGCAGTACTCATATTTTATACTCGTTCTTAACATATCTTCTCTGGGATGGAACCAGCATTGCGTTGTGGCGGGAGATTTTGATTTTTATAACATTACGCAATTATTTGCAAAGCTTTCGGCCAGATGGAGCCAATCAGGGTGTGGGAGAGGGGTGGCCACAGAGCCAGGTCACTGTAAGAGTGCTGTGAAGCAAACTGAGTGTTGGCTAATTTAAGACTTTAATCTTGTACTCCTGCATTTACTGTTGTCGGTACTGTTGTATGTGTGCTTTTTTATATTTCTCTTCCTTCTCATGTGTTAAGTATTATGAGGATTATTAGGGATTTTTCTGGACTTTGCATGGTATCAAATAATTCGATGAATTTCCCTTGGAGGAAATGTTATGCAGATGTACGTATTGGGCGCGTGTTGGGTGGTCGGGGTCTGGCGAGACACATTTCCTTTTGGTTTAAAAATATCTACTGATAAGGATATGAAACACCGTTGGGGAAATGCAAAATGATAAGGATTGTTTGGTAGTTTAAGGAAAGTTAAGAGAAAGGTTAGTCATGGAATTGCCAGTCACTGGATGAGGTCTGGGGAATTCTAGAAATTTTGGAAATTCGACACTTTAGAAAATAGATAATTTGTACACATATACGTGGGTAATATCATAAATCTAAGGTAAATCCATCAGAAGGATGGGGATAATTGTGGGGTACTAGAAGGGGATTGGTCCATGTTTTGTATTTTTTATTATTATTAATCTTTATTAAATTATTCATCAGTCTTATAAAATATTTAAAATATATATGTACACATAAAGAGATTTTGCTTAAAATAACCTTACATCTACAACAATAATCGCTTATAACAAAATAATAAGTAATTTATGAGAAAAAACTATAGATATCGCCGAAGGAAAATTTTATAAAAAAACAACCTTCATTAAATATTTTTTGTAATTTTAAATTGAATAAAAAATCATTGTTTATATCAGATTATAGAGAGTTTCTACCAATGGTATAGGAGTACGCTTTCTACTGATCGTGTACGCAGTACAATAAATGTATGCAAAAATAAATAAATGTATGTAAAAATAGTATATATGTAATAAATTATATTTATTCGGAAAATGCAGTCTTTGAATATGTTTTTTGCAGTTGAACACAATTGGTTACATCCATAGAAAAATTAATTAAAATAGAAGGGAGCATTATTTCATAAAAAACAAGTAGGGAAGGTTAAATTCGGGCCTGGCCGACTATATGATACCCTACACTTAGTCATTATATCCTATGGTGTAGGGTATAAAAAGGGTCATTACATTTGAACCGTGTGATATACGATACAGCTATAAGAGGAGAATATAAATACAAATTACATACTTCTATCTGCATTTGTAAGAAAATTTGAACACAAACTATGAATGGGAGCTATATACAAATCTGAACCGATCTGACCCATGTTTAGCAAAGGTTTTCTAGTTGAAATATTAAACGCTTTCCAAAATTTTATGGAGTGGTAAATATGTGGTTTCTAGAGCGGAAAGAATCAAATCGGCAGCTATGTATAATCTGAACCGATGTGACCCACATTAGAAGAAAATCTGTTCAAATATGCTATTTCTAGAGCGGAAATAATCAATTCAGTATCGAAATTTGTATTGGAGCTATATATATATCTGAACTCATCTGACCCTTTTTCACCAGAGCTGTTTTTAGTTGAAATATAAGTTGTTTTGCCAAATTTGAAAAAAATCTGTCAAAGTTTGTGGTTTCTAGAAAGGAAAGAGTCAAATCGGAGAAGACATTTGTATGGTAGTTATATATAAATATGAACCAATCTATCCTATTTTTACCAGAGCTGTTTATAGTTGAAATATATGGCGTCTTGCCAAATTGTAGGAAAATCTGTTGAAATGTGTGGTTTATAGAGCGGAAAAAGTAAAATCGGAAGCATCATTTGTATGGGAGCTATATCTAAATCTGAACCGATCTGACCTATATTCACCGTGTTTGTTTCTAGTGGAAATATAAGATGTTTTGCCAAATCTGAAGACAATCTGATACAATATGTGGTTTCTAGAGCGGAAAAAGTCAAATCGAGATCAAAATTTGTATGGGGGCTATATCTAAATCTGAACCGATTTAATCAATTTTCAAGACAGATGTTTCTAGTAGAATTATAAGGTAATGCAAGGTAATTTGAAGCAAATCAAGTGAAATATGTGGTCTCTAGAGCGGAAAAAAAGTCAAATCGATACCTACATTTGTATGGGAGCTATATATATATATCTAAACCGATCTGGCCCATTTTCACCAGAGATGTTTTTAGTGGAAATATAAGGTGGTTTGCCAAATTTGAAGAAAATCTGTCAAAGTTTGTGGTTTCTAGAGCGGAAAGAGTCAAATCGGGAGCGAGATTTGTATGGGGGCTATATATAAATCTGAACCGATCTGACCTATATTCAACATGATTGTTTCTAGTGGAAATATACTATGTTTTGTCAAATCTGAAGACAATCTGATACAATATGTGGTTTCTAGAGCGGAAAAAGTCAAATCGGGAGCGAAATTTGTATGGGAACTATATATAAATCTGAACCGATCAAACACATTTTTACCACAGGTGTTCCTAGTTTAAATATAAGATGTTTTGCCAAATCTGAAAACAATATGATACAATATGTGGTTTCTAGGGCGGAAAAAGTCAAATCAGGAGCGAAATTTGTATGGGAGCTATATATAAATCTGAACCGATCTGACCTATATTCACCGTGTTTGTTTCTAGTGGAAATATAAGATGTTTTGCCAAATCTGAAGACAATCTGATACAATATGTGGTCTCTAGAGCGGAAAAAAAGTCAAATCGATACCGAAATTTGTATGGGAGCTATATATAAATCTGAACCGATCTAACACATTTTTACCACAGGTGTTTCTAGTTGAAATATAAGATGTTTTGCCAATTTTGAAAAAAATCTGTTATAATATGTGGAATTTAGAGCGAAAAAAGTCAAATCGGGTGTGAAATTCGTATGGGAGCTATATCTAAATCTGAACCGATTTTCTTCAAATTAAATAGAGTTCGTCGTTGTACCGAAAAACTTCGTTGTGCAAAGTTTAATTTTCCTTTTGGGTGTTACAAACAAATGCGCAAAGACATAATACTCTCGTGGAGTGTATAAATAGTATGTATGTGATAAATTATATTTATTCGGAAAATTCAGTCTTTGAATTTGTTTTTTGCAATTGAACACAATTGGTTACCTCCATAGAAAAACAAGTAAGGAAAGGCTAATGTCGGGCGGGGCCGACTTTATGATACACTCCACTTTCAATCCGAATACAATTTAATTCGGTGAAAAAGTGAAAACGGGAAGGATTTTTGTATCCTGTAAATATATGTGTTTGACAAAAAATGTTAAATCGGAAAGGACATTTGATGGGGGTATATTGAAATCTGGAATGAAATAGGTGAAATATGTATAGTTTGGCCAAAATCGATTAAACATTTGGGAGCAACATTTGTATTTGGGCTATATCTAAATCTGAACCGATCTTACTCACTTTCACCATAGGTTTTTTACTTGGATTATAAGATGTTGTGCCAAATTTAAAGAAAATCGGGTACAATATGTCGTTTCTAGAGCGGAAAATGTCAAATCGGGAGCGAAATGTGTATGGGGGCTATATCTAAATCTGAACCGATTTGCCTCAAATTAAATAGCGTTCGTCCTTGATCCACAAAACTTATTTGTGCCAATTTTTGTCAAGAGCGGACTATAATTGCGACCTGTAATTTGATTACAACAATAGATGGATCGAAGAGAGCATTAGTTCATAAACAAGTTATATATATTATATTTTATATATATTATATTTTATATAATATATATTTTTAATTTTTATTGTGAAAAAAATAGGAATTAAATTAATGTTTGTTAATCCATAAAAATATCTTCCAACGTTTCTTCGTGCGTTAAAAGAATTGAAATATGACGGAAGTTATGGAATTTACAAAATAGCACCAAATTTTACACTCACATAGCGCGGAAACGGCGCAACGGATCCAACCCATTCAGCTCAACATACTTTTCTGTGTTTAAGCTTTATGATCAGAAAAATATATTCAAAAACCAGACTTTTTTGTTTGATACGTTTTGCATATATAGATATACCCTTCTATCATGCAGGGTGAGGGTGTCATGATTTTATTATTCGTCCTTTGGTCTTAATATTTACTTTCGTGGGAATATTTACACTTGGAAGAAGTTTCAAACTTATTCTTCTACGTCAACGGGCAGTAGAACATAAGTTAATTATCCACTTAAAAACACTTCTCTCTCTAATCAATGGAACTATATCCTATCGAAAACAGTAACAGAAAAACCAGTAATTTTCGAATTGTCGTCCTCATTCTCCTCCACTTCATGGACACAGTTCGAAATAACATGGAAATTGAATAAAGGATAAAATTACTATTTGGAACTTCTGTGGTACTGGTTCCCCCTATGTAATGCTGAGATGAACATATACACATGAACAAAACATATTTGAAAACAATTGTTATCTACAGACAGTATAGGAGGAGTAGTCAGCCAAGGCAGCACATGTAAAAACGAACCCAACAACAGCGGCAACAACGAACTATGAAACTAAATGAACTCTTTGGCTTGGAACAATTTGCCAGAAGTTTACGTGGGAACAAATTATTTTTGTTATTTAAAAACTAAATGTTCTAGTTTTGTGAAAATAATTGGGTATATTTTTCATAGAAACAATTAAAACTTAAATATATATTTTTGTGAAGTTAGCATCTTATTTCCCATTTAAAAAAGAGAGTCTTAACGATATTTTTTATTTGTAATTTAAATAAAAGGATTGATGTAAGAATATCTGAATTATGATGAGATTGCAACAGATTTTTGTATTTATTTAGATGCTAAACAGATGTATAAATTTTTCTTTAAACAAGAAAAACAAGCGATTTACTTATAACGCACTTAAGATAGAATGGCCAGTACAACTGTGATAAAAAAGTTTAAAATTTGGCAGATTTTTAGATTTTTATACACTTTAAGTCAGCATTGTTAGATTTGTTTTCTTTTATCATCAACCTAAAATGCAATCCAATTTTAGTTAACATAAATTGAAGAAAAATATAAAAAAAATTGAAAGTGTAATTTAGGGCATTTGGCATTGCATACCACTCAAGCAGTTGTTAAAGAAAATATCTGCTTCAATGATTTCTCAGCCAAACTAAATCTATTTAAATGAAATTGTAACCTATGAAAATCCAATTACAGCCAACCATTTTCCATTTCTTTAATTTTTCATTTTCCACACATCGAATTGTTGCCGGAAATCCCTTGAAGTCTCCACAAAACAACCTATATTTTTATTTCTTTCTATGGTTGTTCCAACTATGTTATGTTAACAAAAAATTGATTGAATAGATTTTCTACAGGTTTGTTGGCCGGTTAACTTGCCGGTTGGATGGTTGCACTCTTGTGACATCCTAAATTGGTATTTTTCAGGTTGGCGGCATTGGTAACTAAATCATGTTGATGATGTTAACGTTGTTTTTTCTGCTGATAGCCTCTTGTAAAAACAACAATTTACCCAACTCAAATCCATCGACAGCGAGGAGACGAAAAAGTGCAGATAGCAAAACATGACACTAACATCGTCAGAAAAAAACTATAGAATGACTGTATGCAAGTGTCTAAAATTGCAAAAGAACTTTTTAGGCAGGCAGTCCAAATTAATGGCACTCAGAACAAGTTACTACCAATGGAAAGAATATAAACAAGTAAGGAAAGGCTAAAGTCAGGAGGGGCCGACTCCACTGTCTATCCGAATACAATTCAATCCAAAAAAAAGTGAAAACGGGAAGGATTTTTGTATGGTTCTTAATCATAGGCTGATATGACCAGAACCAATTTGCCAAATCGAGAAGATTATTTGTATCGGGGATGAAGTGATCCACTTTCACAATAGGTTCTGCCAGTTGCAGTTCAGTATAACGTGTTTCTGGGGCTGAAAAAGTCACACCGGGAGCTTGTATGGGAAATTTGTAAGGGAGCTATATACAGCTGCGGTCAAAAAAAAAATAGCAGTGACGAGATAAAGAAATGTCAACAAAGAAAAATATCAGTTTTACTTCGAAAATCCTAAAATTTTGTACGGCGATTGAAAGGTGGTATTGTGCCATTCTTAATATGGCTTTAAATAAAAAAATAAGTTTTTGTAATTTTGAGATTAAGTCTTTAGAACCATTTATGTCAAAAATGAGACCAGTCAAATAAATAGCAGCGCTAATAAAAACTAAAAATATATTGTTTCAATTCACTTTAATTGAAAACTTTTTGAATAATTACTTAAATAACGAAATTTTCTTGAATTTAACATTTAATTGTACTGACTTTATTGCTTAATATTGCTACATAACGTCGATTCTTTGAGTCAACTAGTATTTTGCACCTTTCATGCGGTATTTTTGACCATGCCGCTATAATTTCGTGTCAAATTTCGTTATTGTCTTTCAGTATTGCTAGTGAGATCTCATGTTAGTCACCACACTTCAAATTTTTGATTATATTGAGATGTGGTGTCTGCCCGAACCATTCCAAAACATCGATATTATTGACTTCAAACCACCTTTTTGCAAGTCGGCTGGTGTTTTCGGGATAATTGACCTGCTAGAAGATTCATTTAAGGGGCATTCCATATTCTGCATACGTAAGCATAATATTAGGCAGTATTTTGATGTACTGGGCAGAGTCCATAGTGGTTCTGGGCCAATGTATTGACTTAACTCCATAATATGAAAATCACACCCAAGCCACTATGCTTGATCCTCCCTATTTTACAGTTTTGGTACTATACCTGGAGATGTATTCCGTGTTCTGTGGACGTCTTACAAACTGTCGAGGGACTGTCCCAACATATAAAACAATTTTTGATTCAATTGACCATAAAACGTGCACCCACTTTTTGGATGGCTACTGCAGGTGTGTTTTTGCGAATTGCATTTTTTTTTGTGACATGTCTTTTATTTTTAAGTGGGACTTTTCTCGGACTTCTGGAATACAGATCATGTTTTCTTAGTATTCTATGAACATTTTAAACTCTCAAAGATGGACAGACATTGTTTTTTATTTCGGTGGCGGGAGTAAGTGGGTTTTTTGTACTAGACATTACTATTCGGCGAATGTCTGCAAGTGATATAAACTGATTTTTTTACGTGTTTTTGTTTTTTCTTCTTATAATATCGAATTTCTGATCATTTTAGTGGAACACTGGAAAAAAACGAACTTCTCTATATGATTTACCCTCAGATTTCAAACTTTTTCTATGATCTCGATTTTGTTCTCCACAATGCTCTTCTCGCCCTACTTATGAAGAAAAATAATACAATAACATTTCAGAAATAGTATACATTTCATAATATCTTATTAATAACATAAAATCGAATCGAATCGAAATCCAAAAAATGTGAAATTTCTAAAACAAATAAAATCATATCACCAAATAAACAATTATTTTGTGTTTGTAACCTCATAACACAGCATTTAATACAGTAGTAGAAATAAAAAAATTATCACACAAATAAATATATGAAAATATATGCTAAGCTGTGGTGCGCTGCTATTATTTTGACCGCAACTGTATAAATCTGAACCAACCATGGTGAACATGGGATTTTCTAGTTGAAATATAAGATAATTTGCAAGATTTGAAGAAAATTTGTTAAAATATGCGCTTTATAGAGAGGAAAAGTCAATTCTGGAGTCAAATTTGTGTGGGAGCTATATATAAATTTGAACCGATCTGACCCATTTTCACCATGGATGTTTCTAGTGGAACTATAAGATATTTTGCCAAATTTGAAGAAGATCTGTTAAAATATGTGGTTTCTAGAGCAAAAAAGTCAAATCGAGAGAGAAATTTGAATGAGAGCTATATATAAATCTGAACCGATCTGAACTATTTTCACCACAGGTGTTCCAAGTTTAAATATAAATGATGATGATACAATACAAATCGGGAGCGAAATTTGTATTGGAACTATATATAAATCTGAACCGATCTAACACATTTTTACCACACGTGTTTCTAGTTGAAATATAAGATGTTTAGCCAATTTTAAAGAAAATCTGTTGTAATGTGTGTTATCTAGAGTGAAAATAGTCAAATCGTGAGCGACATTTGTATGGGGGCTATATCTAAATCTGAACCGATTTGCCTCAAATTAAATAGCGTTCGTCCTTGATCCACAAAACTTATTTGTGCCAATTTTTGTTAAAATCGGATTATAATGGCGACCTGTAATTTTATTACAACAATAGATGGACAGACAGACAGACAGACGGACATTGCTAAATCGACTCAGAAAGTAATTCTAAGTCGATCGCTATACTAAACAATGGGTCTATCTCGCTTAATTTTGGGTGTTACAAACAAATGCACAAAGACATAATACTCTCGTGGAGTGTAAAAAAAGTGTGAGTTGAATGAAAGGCGGGAAAGTGATTTTTGAGAATTTAAATTACAAAATTAAATTTGACTGTTTGGCACCAATTTAACATAATAAATCCACGTGAAATGAAACAGATTTTATAGTTTCTCCGATTATAGTGAAAGTTTACATATTTTTACTTAAGAATAAGGGGAAAAACAAAAAATATGAAATTCTTGACATTTGGGTGGATCGAAAATCATGTACGTTTCAAAAATTATTTTGGTGTATTTCTAGAAAATTTCTTCTAATTTAATATAAAACAAGTAAGGAAAGGCTAAAGTCGGGCGGGGCCGACTCTATGATACACTCCACTTTCAATCCGAATACAATTCAATTCGGTGAAAAAGTGAAAACGGGAAGGTTTTTTGTATCCTGTAAATTAATGTGTTTGACAAAAAAATTTATATCGGAAAGGACATTTGTATGAGGATATATTGAAACCTGGAACGAAATAGATGAAAAATAAAATGTATAGTTTGGCCAAAATCGGTTAAACTTTTGGGAGCAACATTTGTATTTGGGCTATATTTAAATCTGAACCGATCTTACCCACTTTCACCATAGTTTTGTTTAGTTAGATTATAAGATGTTGTGCGAAATTTAAAGAAAATCGAGCACAATATGTGGCATTTAAAGCGGAAAAAGTCAAATCGGGAGCGACATTTATATGGGGGCTATATCTAAATCTGAACCGATCTTACCCAATTTCAGCATAGGCGTTTCTAGTAAGATTATAAGATGTGCCAAATTTAAAGAAAATCGAGTTTCTAGAGCGGAAAATGTCAAATCGGGAGCGACAGTTATATGGGGTTATATCTAAATCTGAACCGATCTTACCCAATTTCTGCATAGGTGTTTCTAGTAAGATTATAAGATGTTGTGCCAAATTTAAAGAAAATTGAGTACAATATGTGGTTTCTACAGAGGAAAATGTCAAATCGGGAACGACATTTCTATGGGGGCTATATCTAAATCTGAACCGATTTGACCTATTTTTACCATAGATGTTCCTAGTTTAAATATAAGATGTTTTGCCAAATCTGAAGACAATCTGATAAAATATGTGGCTTTTAGAGCGGAAAAAGTCAAATCGGGAGCGAAATTTGTATGGGAGCTATATATAAATCTGAACCGATCTTACCCAATTTCTGCATAGGTGTTTGTAGTTAGACTATAGGATGTTGTGCCAAACTTAAAGAAAATCAAGTACAATATGTGATTTCTAGAGCGAAAAAAGTCAAATCGGGAGCGACATTTGTATGGGGGCTATATCTAAATCTGAACCGATTTGACCAATTTTCACCATAGATGTTCCTAGTTTAAAAATAAGATGTTTTGACTAATCTGAAGACAATCTGATATAATATGTGGTTTTTAGAGCGTTTTCACTTTTTCACCGAATTGAATTGTATTCGGATTGAAAGTGGAGTGTATCATAGAGTCGGCCCCGCCCGACTTTAGCCTTTCCTTACTTGTTTTAATAATGTAATTTTTCAATAAATAAAAAAGTACATCTCCGATTAATTAGTAGTTAATGGTGCCAGTAAGACGCATTATGCAGTTCCTGGGATTTATTCTTAAACAATTATAAATGCGAATGCATTTGAAATTAAAAATATTTAATAGCAATAATTATAATATAAACAACTTACTTTACGAAGACTTAAAAAATTTTGGATATTCCCGCTAAAATTAATGGTTTCTAAATTTTAGATTGGTAACATTTTGAGAATAACTTAATAAGTAGTTATTCTCAAAATGTTCATGCTCATCTGCTTTTCAATTAATTTATCTCTGTATTTATCTGTCTGCTTTCTTGTTTAAATCAAAGATATATCAATCAGTTCGAATAACTAAACAAATTAGACTCTTCCTTCTGTAGTTGGCAAACTAATCATTAAGATTAAATCGTACGGCCAGGATTACATCTCAAGCAATGTATTCAAAGTTTTGCAATTCTTATCGATGCAAAATTCTTTAGTAGGAAATTACATTAAATTTAGTTACAAATTGAACTATTTGTGAATTCGCTGTCTCATATATATGATAAAATCGTAATGCTCTGCAGGAAGACTTGGTTCTATAGCTGCACATTAGAGCTTCATTCATACAGTGTGCTAACACTCTATTCATTTTGATTTTCTTTCCTTTCATCATACATATAAATGAAGGTAATTGGATTCATTTTTTTTCTTCCTTCATCTGTTATTTTTTTTTTCTTTAATTTTTTTCGTTTTGCACAAATCACCAGTGTTGGACATGAATGTAGAGATAAAGAAAAAGAGGGAAATGAAACGAACCAAATGTAATATTTGTTTTTGTCCATTTTGTAGGATAAAAACGCCAACAGTTTTCATGTTTTCAAAGTGAAAGTTGAGAAACTGATGATAGCAGCAAAGTACTTTTTTATCTAGCCTAGCCTTCAAAAGGTCGGACCGTTAAGCGTAAGAATTTAATTGGTGGTGTAAATGTTGTTGAATGTTTCGGGGAAAATTACACAAATTAATGTGATTTTTCAAGGAAATAAACAAGAGCCGAACAAAAATTAATTACTTAAAACAACACAAAGGAAATGGTTGCAATCTTTGGCATTTCTGGTATTTTATAAGACACGATCTGTGTTTTTAGTCCCGACAGGATATCACGTTCATGCGCCGAAAGTTGGGTTTGATTTGTTAACTACCACTTGAAAGGGAAATTAATTACGGTCAGGAAATGCTGATTTAATTTTGTTAAGGCAAACAAAACTGTGAATGTTTTCAACTGAATGTTCCTTGGAAAAGTGTCAGAGAATATTTTACGAATTTTGGCTCATTTCCCACGGAATGAGTGTCAATGTGTTGTAAAGGAAAAATCACCACTAAGAAATATTTCTATAGAAAACAGCAATGAAATAAGTTGCACAGGGCATACTATGTCATGTCCTTTACTTCATACCTTATACATCGCATTAAAATCACTTTTTAACTACACCCTAATTCTGGATCATCAATTGTCAAATCTAACGCTAAGCGGCGAATTTGATAATTTCCAAGATACCCAGTCTTTACCGCCTTAAGTGTAATTTATTTCCGACAAACCCGGTTTTTACACACGGTTTTACAACCGGCTTTCAGAAATTCAAATCGGTTAATTTTGAAAATGTAACACCAAAGTTATCATTCGCGTTCAGTCATAACTTTTCACTCGAATGGTCTGATGTTTAATTTAGATCTTTGAAATCCGTAAATGTGATGGAAATGCCTTAAAACTTAAATTTTATAAATAAATCTAAAATTATAAGATTTAACCAACTAAACTTAATTTGTATTGCATTCAGACCATAATCTTGAATAATAGTCACTCTCCAAATCATAGCCAAATAACCTTCCGCTAAACGGAAGTCCATCTATTGTTGTAATCACGATACAGGTCGCAATTATAGCCAGAAGCAAACGAAACTTTGGACAACGAAGTTTTTCGGGACAAGGACGAACGCTATTTAATTTCAGATTTAGATATAGCCCCCATACAAATGTCATTTTCCGCTCTAGAAACCACATATTGTACCCGATTGTCTTTAAATTTGACACAACATCTTATAACACCTCTAGAAACACCTCTTATAACACCTCTGCAGAAATTCGGTAATATCGGTTCAGATTTAGATATAGCCCCCATACAAATGTTGCTCCCGATTTTACATTTTCCGCTCTACAAACCACATATTGTACCCGATTTTCATTAAATTTGGCACAATATCTTATAATGCAACTAGAAACACATATGCAGAAACTTGGTAATATCGGATCAGATTTAGATATAGCCCCCATAGAAATGTCTCTCCCGATTTGACATTTTCCGCTCCAGAAACCACAAATCGTGCCCGATTTTCTTTAAATTTGGCACTACAGCTTATAATCCAAGTAAAAACACATATGGTGATAGAGTGTAAGATCGGTTCAGATTTAGATATAGCTCAAATACAAATGTAGCTCCCAAATGTTTAACCGATTTATTTCGTTCCAGATTTCAGTATACCCCCATACAAATGTCCATTCCGATTTAACATTTTTTGTCAAACACATACAATTACAGGATACAAAAATTCTTCACGGAATAAAATTGTATTCGGATAGAAAGTGGAGTGTATCATAGAGTCGGCCCCGCCCACTTTAGCCTTCCCTTACTTGTTTTTTTTTTTCAAAAATAAATATTTTTTCTAACTTAATTAAAGTCCACTGCACGAAGACTGATTAAAAAACTATGTTCTGAACACTTGTAATCCATATAAAGGGTGTTTTTTATTGAGGTATAGAACTTCAAATTGAAATAAAACACAAGAAAATCGTTTTAATGTCCATCAGTTTGGCTTTATTGGAAGGATAATTTTATGCCATTAATGTTTAAATAATCCAATGGTGTCAAATCACACGATCTTGGTGGCCAATTGACAGGTCCATTCCGCGAAATTATGTTTATATCGAATGTTTCCTTCAATAATTCCAATTGCTGTGCACGGTGGCGAATCGATTCATTCGGGTCCTCTTCAACACTTTGCTCTACAGCGGCAATTGTTTCTTCGGTGCGCACTGTTCGACGTCTCTGCGGATGCGTATTATTTATTTATTTATTTATTTATTCATATGTCTATGGAGTAACAATCCTTACAGACAAGCCAAACTTAAAAGTAAATTAAATCTAGAGTTTCCTTAAATCTATTTAAATTATATGACAAATCTATGTCATGCTTAATTATTAAATTATTATATTCCTTCATGGACCTCAGAATAGGCTCAAAAGAAGCATATTTAGTTCTATGAAAAGGAATATTAAAAAATTCATTATGCCTTAGACATCTAGATGGAACATTAAAACAAATAAGACTAAGCAAAAAAGGACAATCGATAAGACCACAAATTAGTTTATGCAGAAATAAAATTGAGCTCTTTGATCTACGACTTGATAAAGACTCCAAATGAATTAGTCGACACATAGCTTCATACGTCGGTACGGGATTGACAAACGGCACAGAAACTAAAGCAAATTTAATAAATTTTTTCTGTAACCTCTCAATGCGATTACAGTAAATATCATAACACGGGTTCCATACCATAGAACCATATTCTAATTTAGACCTGACAAATGTTGTATACAACAATTTACGAGTATATGGATTAGAGAATTCTTTACTATTTCTTCTTATAAACGCAAGCACAGTATAAGCTTTAGGCATTATGAAATCAATATGCAAATTGAAATCCAATTTACAATCGAAAACAACTCCTAAGTCTAAGATACTACTAACCTTCTGCACAACATGATTTTTAATACAATAACTTGTATTTAGCAAATTCGTACGCCTACCAAACGGGAGATGAAAACATTTCGCAAAGTTTAGTGGTAAATGATTCAATTCAGACCAAGCCACCAAGCGATTAATATCTTCCTGAATTTGGATATAATCAAGAGGAAGAGAAATTTTAGAAAACAGTTTAATGTCATCCGCATAAATTAGATAATTCGAATACTTGAAGCAAGAACTTATATCATTAATAAAAATGTTAAAAAGAAGGGGACCCAATATACTCCCTTGAGGAATACCCGACGTGGCTAGATATATATCCGATATCGCATTATCAATAGCCACAAAACAACGTCTTTCACTTAAATATGACATAAACCACTTGACCAGGGCAGGTGGAAACCCAATTTTAGCTAACTTCAAGAGAAGTATATTATGCGGAACCTTGTCAAACGCTTTACAAAATCGAAGTAAATTGTATCGACTTGATGACCCAATTCAATGCTATTAATACAGTAATTAGTAAAAACTAATAGATTAGATGTAGTTGAACGATGTTTCATAAATCCATGCTGAGATTCAGATAAAAATCGGCCAGCAAAAGAGAATAATTTATCATAGACTAAGTGTTCAAATAACTTGGCAACATTGGCTAATTTAGAAACACATAGAGTAAACGTAGTGCGAAAACGATCCATAGTTAACCGAATTAATTGCTCTGATGGACGATTATGTCGACCATAAAATGGACGGAGCTTGCGGTGAACTTCGCGAACTGAACCATTACTTTCGAAATAAATTTGCACGATTTGCAAGCGTTGTTCTTTTGTCAACCTGTTCATGATGAAATGGCAAACCAAACTAAATATTAATCACTTGACAGCTGACAAAATGGCCGCCAGTTAAAAAAGTGATGCCAACTTAAAGTTCTATACCCCAATAAAAAACACCCTTTACTAATCTCGTAATTGGGATCATAATGAGCTTTATCGGATGTTTCTATCTCAAAGTAGAGTCAAAATATTAAAAAAATAGTAAATAATTAGGAAAAATAAAAAATGTGAAGATCGACGAACAATATATTTTTGCCCCTATCAGAGAAGTGTTAAGATTTTTTAAATTACCTTAAGACAAACTTCTTAAAGTTAAAAAAATATACTCTTCCTTTTGTAGTTCGCAAACCCTTGGATGAAATCGTACTATCATACATTGTATAAAGTTTAGTTTGTATAGGAAATGCTTTTAATTACAAATTGAACTATTTGTAAATTCAAAATAAATATGCATCATTCTTCTCCCTTATCATCTCACTCTCTTTCACTCCCAACAAAATGATAAAATCATAATGTTCTGCATCGTCAACAGTTTCATCAGAATATCTGCATTTCTAAAAAATAGTGTCAGGAAGACTTGGTGCTACAGCTGCACATTGGAACTTTATTCATGCCGTGTGCTAACATTCTATACAATCTTTTTTAGACACTACATCCTTTCATCATAAATATAAATGAAGGTAATTTGATTTGTTTTTTTTTTTTTTGCTTCCTCCACCTGTATGTTGCAATTTTGAGTTCTTCTTGCGCAAAAAAACGAAGACAACCCCACAGAATGTGGAGAGAAAGAAAAAGGAAGATACTGTCCATTTTGTAGGGGAAAACACCACAGGTTTTATTATGATTGCAGCAAAAAGGGAAAGTTGGGAAAGTGATAATAGCAAAAAAGGACTTGTTTCCCGCCTAGCCTTCAAGATGAAATGCCGTTAAGCGAAAGAATTTAATTTGTGGTTTAAATGTGGTTGAATGGTTCAGGGAAAATTACACAAATTTATGTGATTTTTTTAAGGAAATAAACAAAAGCCGAGCAAAAATTAAATACTTTAAAGGAAATGTTTGCAATCGTTGGCATTTCTGGTATTTTTATAAGACACGATCTGAGTTCTTCGTCCCAACAGGATATCTCGTTCATGCGGCGAAAGTTGGGTTTGATTTATTCACTACCACTTGAAAGGGAAATTAATTACGGTCAGGAAATGATGATTTGATTTCGTTGAGAGTTGCAAAAGAAAACATTCCTTGGAAAAGTGTCAAAGAATATTTTACGAATTTTGCTCACTTCCCACGGAACAATTAATAAATTGTGTAAATCACTATTACGAAATATTTCTATAGAAAACAAGTAATGAAAAAAGTCGCTCAGGGCCGACTGTGCCATGCCCTCTAATATTACTGTATACCTTATACATCGCATTAAAATCCGTGTTTTTTAATTCACCTCTATTTTGAATCATAAATGATCAAATCTAACGCTAAGCGGCTAATTTGATAATTTCCAAGATACCTAGTTTTTAGCATCTTAAGTGTAATTTATTATCGACAAACCCAGTTATTACAAACGGTTTTACAACCGGTTTTTTAGAAATTCAAACCGGTCATTTTTGAAAATGTATTACCAAAAGAATCATTCGCGTTCAGTCATAAATTTTCCACTCGGCTTGCCTGATGTTTTTGAAATCCGTGACTCTGATGGAGAGGCCCTTGCGCCTTCTGGAATGTTTGTGTAACTATTTGAATGTTGTCTTAAAACTTAAATTTTATACATAAATCTGAAGTAATATGCTTTGCTTTAATAAAATCTGTTTGCTTGTTTTTCTTGGTTACAAAATCTGTAGTTAGTCCTTACCCTGTGAGATTTAACAAAATAAACTTAATTTGTATTGTATTCAGACCATAATCTCAAATAATAGTTACTCCCCAAATCATAGCCAAATAACCTTGTGCAAAATGTAGACAAATCTTGAAATTTCTACTCTGTTCGCAATAGAAACTAGAGCACAAACAAAACTGTACAACAAGCGTACAAAATTCCAGCTTTTGTTTTTAGAAGAAGCAGATTTTGCTTACACTTAAGGTTGTAATGCTTTGAAGGAAGCAAGGAAACAAAATAGACAAAATTCGTTGAATTTATACCTTGAAAAAGTTCAGGGGATTTAAATTTGCAGAAAGCTGAGAAAATGATGATTAGTTTTCATTTTAAGAGAAGACATTTGTTGATTGTTGCACTACTTTTAATACCAAGTTTTCAATTAAATCACAGTCTTCGGAACAAAATAAATGCCTATATCATTGAAATGAAGATTTATAGGAACGACTTATACAAACTAAAATCTACATACATTTTTATTTGTATTTATTATTTATTAATAGTGAATATAATTAACAAATTCTAAAAATAATATAATATCTACTTGCCAATACATTGACCCTGTCTCCCTGCATGCACAGAAAAAAATAATTTATTTATTTAATTTATACACTCCACGAGAGTATTATGTCTTTGTGCATTTGTTTGTAACACCCAAAAGGAAGCGAGATAGACCCATTTCTAAGTATACCGATCGACTTAGAATCACTTTCTGAGTCAATTTAGCAATGTCCGGCTGTCTGTCTGTCCATCTATTGTTATAATCAAATTACAGGTCGCAATTATTGTCCGATCTTAACAAAAATTGGCACAAATAAATTTTGTGGATCAAGGACGAACGCTATTTAATTTGAGGCAAATCGGTTCAGATTTAGATATAGCCCTCATACAAATGTCGCTCCCGATTTGACATTTTCCGCTCCAGAAACCAGAAATCGTGCCCGATTTTCTTTAAATTTAGCAAAACATCTAATAATCCAACTATAAACACCTATGCAGAAAGTGTGTAAAATCGGTTCAGATTTAGATATAGCCCCCATACAAATGCCGCTCCCGATTTGACTTTTGCCGCTTTAGAAACCACATATTGTACTCGATTCTCTTTAAATTTGGCACAACAGCTTATAATCCAAGTAAAAAAACATATGGTGAAAGTTGGTAAGATCGATTCATATTTAGATATAGCACAAATACAAATGTTGCTCCCAAATGTTTAACCGATTTTATTATATTTCACATACTTCGTTCCAGATTTCAATATACCCCCATACAAATATCCTTTCCGATTTAACATTTTTTGTCAAACACGTACATTTACAGGATACAAAAATCCTTCCCGTTTTCACTTTTTCACCGAATTAAATTGTATTCGGATAGAAAGTGGAGTGTATCATATAGTCGGCCCCGCCCGACTTTGGCCTTTCCTTACTTGTTATACCCTACACCACTTCGTGGTGTTAGTTTCGCTCCAAATGTTTGTAACACCAAGAAATAATCGAGCTAGACCCACCTTTAAGTATACCGGTCGGCTTAGAATCACCAGCTGAGTCGATTTAACGATGTCTGTCTGTCCGTCCGTCCGTCCGTCTGCTGTCCATCTAAGCTTGTTCACACTCTACAGAAGTTATTTTTTCTGACCAAGGACTATTGAATTTGAATTTGGAGGAAATCGGTTCATATTTAGATATAGCCCACATACAAAAGTCGCTCCTGATTTGACTTTTTCCGCTCTAAAATCCACATATTGTACCCGATTTTCTTTAAATTTGGCACAACATCTTATAATCCAACTAGAAACACGTATGCAAAAATTGGGTAAGATCGGTTCAGATTTAGATATAGCCCCCATACAAATGTCGCTCCCGATTTGACATTTTCCGCTCTAGAAAAGACATATTGTACCCGATTTTCTTTAACTTTTGCAGAACATCTTATAATCCAACTAGAAACACGTATGCAAATTGGGTAAGATCGGTTCCGATTTAGATATAGCCCCCATACAAATGTCGCTCCCGATTTCACTTTTTCCGCTCTAAAATCCACATATTGTACCGGTTTTTCTTTAAAATTGGCACAGCATCTTATAATCCAACTAAAAAACCTATGGTGAAAGTGGGTAAGATCGGTTCAGATTTAGATATAGCCCTCATACAAATGCTGCTACCGAATGTTTAAACGATTTTGGCCAATTTTTACATATTATATTTCACCAATAAAAAGACATGGTGAAAGCGGGTCACATCGTTCCAGTTTTCAATATACCCCCATACAAATGTCCTTTCCGATTTAACATTTTTTGTCAAACACATACATTTACAGGATGCAAAAATCCTTTCCCATTTCACTTTTTTGCCGAATTGAATTGCAATGAGAATTGTTTGGGTGATGCCCATATGTCCATACTTTGGTATAACTTTGGTATACTACTGTATAATTTGTATTTGTCTGTCGGACAATTTCGTTAAATTTGACTAAAGATGAATTTATAGCATATAAATTATATAAATATAATTTTTATAATTTGTATGAACTACATAAAATTGCTCCCATGAAATACCTGGGTTTAGTAATCAAAGCGAGGTACATACGCAGGGAGTGGTGTAGGGTATTATCTAGTCGGCCCCGCCCTACTTTAGCCTTTCCTTACTTGTTTTAAATTAAATTGTTGTTTTTTTTTTACACAACACAGCGTACCATAATTGCAGCTCAGTTTGGAGCGATCGAAAACAGATTTAGATGTACCACAATTTGACCCAATTGAAGCTGTAATAAACTCCTCAACTATACAACACTCCTCAAAACACAGCCCACCTGAATCACAAAGCTCCCACTACTTCCTTTTGTTTGAATTTTTGTACTACACCAACTCAAGTGGATGTTGCAGTATTTTTTGTCTGACGAGTATGCACGAGATTCACATCGTTATTTAATAGATTTTCGCTAGAAGCTCTTGCGTCACACACACGAACTCACGGACAGACAAAGGGGCAGACTGTGAACCAACAAGCAACAAAACGGATCCTATTCTCTATCATACCAGATCTGATTTGAATCAGAGGCACACAAAATACACACAGTGGTTCCAAACAAACAAATACGCAAACAAAATAATTATCTTTAATTTAATAAATTACACAAAGAGGAATATCAACTGAATTAATTAGAAATATAATTATGTAAAATATTAACAGTCTAAAATTTTGTTATTGTTTAATTAATATAACTCATATTTCTATTGAAATTATGCTTTCATTTCTTTTGGTATAAAAATTAGTTTTTAATGAGTTTCCGGTGGTAATACTGTCTGTAATCTGGCCTGACTATGCTACGTAAGCAGAGAGGACTATAGACATTTTAACAAGTAGTACTTGTTTTAAGAAATACAAAAATTCAACAAATTGTTTAGGAGCCATTGTACAACGCGAAAAGGTCCAGCCAAGAGGGATATTCCTGCTGTTGTTAAAAATGTGAATGGACAGCCAAACCTATCGATTCTTCGTCGTGGGCCTCATCATTTTGCTTAAAGATTTGACAAAACGATCCCACTGAAACCGTAGTTAAAATAAAATCAACATAGTCGAAATCAGTTGAAATTGTATTACTGAAAATATTTTTTCATTCTAGTACCTTCCAAGAAAATGGGTATAATTAATGCTTTTATATCTTCCATTTAGGATGTTTAAATTGCATATACTTGTCTTGCTTGTGAGTAATTTAATGGATCTAGGTCAAATGGAACCCAACATACAGAATTATTTCTTCTTAAACTGGAATGAAGGTTTCCGACATATATATCTGGCAATACTTTATTCCATTTTAAAAAACCGACACGCTTAATGAAGATAATAATCAACTGTTTTAATTGAAAAACTAATTACAATTACTAAAATGTATTAATTCGAACCATAGTACTAAATTATTTTTTACTTGAATTAAATTAAAGAAAAGTGTACTGACTTTTTATTATTTGTGTACGAATAAATAGATTACTTGCAACTAGCTCCGAAAATTATTTCCACCAGCTTTGTATCGTTTTGCAACACAGTACAACACTCCTTTAAACCAATGAACTTTTCACAGCATCTACTCCACTTGAGTGCAAACAACAGATGAAGTGGAACAACTGGCGAAGACACAAATTGAAAATGAATTGGATTCGTTTCGTATTTTTTGCTCGTCTTTTGAGCTAAATTATGAACTGATTTCGCGCAGATGTTGTTGCTGTTCAGTGTTCGCGCGCTCATTCCCCGCAGTCAACATGTTTTTTGGGGATATAACACTACTGCCAGTGGATTCAATCCGAAAGATTCGTTTACTCTGTTCTTAGGATATTTTCGAAGTGAATTGTTTACAAAAAGATATAATTAAGAGCGAATTATTTGCATTGTTAACGGAGGGTAATCGAGATGAAGTGCATAGGAAATGAAATAATAATTATGGTAATTGAATTGCTCGCCAAACAGACAGAGTGAGGGGGCGAACTTTTCATTTTCTGAAATTCATTTTATAAGACTAAAAATCAAAATGAAACAAAATTATATTCATTGTTTTGAATGAAGACGCATATTTCAAATGGAAAAGGAAAAATAAGCAATTTCATGTTAGAGAAATAATAATAGAAGTCTTGTTCCGGTTGAAGCATTTTTATACACTCCACGAGAGTATTATGTCTTTGTGCATTTGTTTGTAACACCCAAAAGGAAGCGAGATAGACCCATTGTTAAATTTACCGATCGTCTTAGAATCAGAATTTTTGAATCGATTTAGCAATGTCCGTCTGTCCATTATTGTTGTAATCACGGTCACAATTGTTGCAAGACCCAAACGAAACCTTGCACAACGAAGTTTTTCGGGACAAGGACGAACGCTATTTAATTTGAAGAAAATCGGTTGAGATTTAGATATAGCCCCCATACGAATTTCACTCCCGATTTGACCCTTTTCACTCTACATACCACATATTTCAACAGATTTTCTTGAAAATTGGCAAAACACATTATTTTTCAACTGGAAATACCTGTTGTAAAAATGTGTTAGATCAGTTCAGATTTATATATAGCTCCCATACAAATTTCGTTTCCAATTTGAATTTTCCGCTATAGAATCCACATATTTCAACAGATTTTCTTGAAAATTGGCAAAACACATTATATTTCAACTGGAAATACCTGTTGTAAAAATGTGTTAGATCGGTTCAGATTTATATATAGCTCCCATACAATTTTCGTTTCCAATTTGAATTTTTCCGCTATAGAATCCACATATTTCAACAGATTTTCTTCAAAATTGGCAAAACATATTACAGTTCAACTAGAAACACTTGTGGTAAAAATGTGTTAGATCGGTTCAGATTGATATATAGCTCCCGTACAAATTTCGCTCCCAATTTGAATTTTTCCGCTCTAGAATCCACACATTTCAACAGATTTTCTTCAAAATTGGCAAAACACCATATATTTCAACTGGAAATACCTGTTGTAAAAATGTGTTAGATCGGTTCAGATTTATATATAGCTCCCATACAAATTTCGTTTCCAATTTGAATTTCTCCGCTCTAGAATCCACACATTTCAACAGATTTTCTTCAAAATTCGCAAAACACCTTATATTTCAACTGGAAACACCTGTAGTAAAAATGTGTTAGATCGGTTCAGATTTATATATAGCTCCCATACAAATTTCGCTTCCAATTTGAATTTTTCCGCTCTAGAATCCACACATTTCAACAGATTTTCTTACAAATTCGCAAAACACCATATATTTCAACTGGAAACACCTGCTGTAAAGATGTGTTAGATCGGTTCAGATTTATATATAGCTCCCATACAAATTTCGTTTCCAATTTGAATTTTTCCGCTCTAGAATCCAAATATTTTAATAGATTTTCTTCAAAATTCGCAAAAATGTATTAGATCGGTTCAGATTTATATATAGCTCCCATACAAATTTCGCTCCCAATTTGAAATTTTCCGCTCTAGAATCCACATATTTTAACAGATTTTCTTCAAAATTCGCAAAACACCTTATATTTCAAATGGAAACACCTGTGGTAAATAAGTGTTAGATCGGTTCAGATTAATATATAGCTCTCATACAAATTTCGCTCCAAATTTGAATTTTTCCGCTCCACATATTTTAACAGATTATCTTCACAATTGGCAAAACATCGTATATTTAAACTAGGAAAACCTATGGTGAAAATGGGTCACATCGGTTCAGATTTATATATAGCTCTCATACAAGTTTCGTTCCCCCAGAAACCGCGTATTTTCAGAGAATTTCTTAAAATTGAGCATAACAAGTTATACTTCAACTAGAAGAAGTTATTGTAATAAAAATATTATTCTCGATTTGACAAAATGGACCAGGTCATATTAGCCTGTGATTAGGAAACATACAATAAATTTTCCCGTTTTTATTGAAATGAATTGTATTCCGATAGAAAGTGGAGTGTATGGTAGAGTCGGCCCCGCCCGACCTTAGCCTTTCCTTACTTGTTTTCTTATGATATCTTTTTATTCGTTGTTTTCCCCTAGAAATTTGAACTTCGTTGTCAGACGAGTCAATGTTTTATTTATTTCTTAATTCAATTCAGAATCTTTTTGATGGAAACTCTTGTTTCCCTCGTTATTTTCGTACACAAGGTTTGCACCTTGTCCTTCTCTGGGAAAAAGTTGTCGTTTTAATTTCCAAAAAATCATCAGCAAAAGATCTCTTTGTTGTGTCTTGTCTGATCTTATTTTTGCTTCCACGACAACCCCTACTATTCGTGTCATTGCTATCCTTTAAAGTACAAATAACAATTATATCCTTTTACAGTTTCCACCAAGGATATACTTGTAGTTTTGCCTTTTCGTCTCTTCACATCAACATGTTTCTTACAAATTTTCAACACTTTCATTTCACGTCATTGTTAGAATTCTACTTTTTTTTTGGATTTGGTTCTTTGACTTTCTTAACGTTCACGTTTCTTTTGAAAAGTTTACTTTGCCTGCGAGAGCCTAAGTTTAATCGGGACAAAATGTTTGTTTTACAACGTCACAAAGTATTTGTAAAAATAGCGTTAAATTTTGTTGAAAGAAAACAACATCGCGGAGAAAGGGAACGAAAAGAAATTGTTAAGACGAAAAGTTTAGTTTTGTTTCCAACGCAAGGCTGAGATGAAAGAAAAACAAAAAAGATTTTCGCAAGTTGGCACAAAACGTTTAACAAATGCGTTGTGACAATGTTCGGGGAAGGATTGCCGCGTGCGACCAATGGAAGTTAAGAAGATGATTAGGGTGAATTTTAAAAATGTTGAGGCATGTTGTCGTGCAGGGAAATGACTAAATAATTGACTTGCGTGTAAAGTATTTTAAAATGTTTGCCAACATCATCTTCCCGCCAACATTTACATAGAAGCCTTGTGACCTCTATTTGGCATTAATTCTGAAATTCAAATTTGTAAATGTTCTCATCAAAACAATGTTACCTTTTAATTTAAATTCCTTTAAAAAATACATACATACATATATCCATATTTTCTTAAATGCAAATTTTCGAATATGATTTAATTTTTAGCACACTTTTATGGAGGATACAGAAAAAACGAAAAGTGTAGGTATTCTTCTTCTGATGCTGCTATGGATGAGACTAAAAAAAGTCCAACATGGTGAGAACAACTTTTGTTTCTTTTTCCCTCAAGTTTATCTGAGCACAGTAATTTGCTTGTGAAATGTCAGCTTTACGCTTGGCAGCTTTGCGCTGCCCCGTGCTTTTCATAAATAATAAAACACTTTTGGTATGAAAACTGCAAAGCAGGAGCAGCAAGCAAACAATGGTGGAGTTGAAGTTTTAAACAACGACAATTTAGAAAACAAGTAAGGAAAGGCTAAAGTCGGACGGGGCCGACTCTATGATACACTCCACTTTCTATCCGAATACAATTCAATTCGGTGAAAAAGTGAAAACGGGAAGGTTTTTTGTATCCTGTAAATGTATATGATTGACAAAAAATGTTAAATCGGAAAGGACATTTGTATGAGGATTGCAAATTGAAGCCTGGAACGAAATAGGTGAAATATAAGTGTATAGTTTGGCCAAAATCGGTTAAACTTTTGGGAGCAACATTTGTATTTGGTCTATATTTAAATCTGAACCGATCTTACCCACTTTCACCATAGTTTTGTTTAGTTGGACTATAAGATGTTGTGCAAATTTTAAAGAAAATCGGGTACAATATGTGGTTTCTATAGCGCAAATTCAAATCCGGAGCGACATTTGTATGGGGGCTATATATAAATCTGAACCGATCTAACACAATTTTACCACAGGTGTTTCCAGTTGCAATATAAGGTGTTTTGCGAATTTTGAAGAAAATCTATTAAAATGTGTGGATTCTAGAGCGGAAAAATTCAAATTGGGAACGAAATTTGTATGGGAGCTATATATAAATCTGAACCGATCTAACACATTTTTATCACAGGTGTTTCTAGTTGAAATATAAGATGTTTTGCCAATTTTAAAGAAAATCTGTTGTAATATGTGGTATCTAGAGTGAAAAGAGTCAAATCGGGAGTGAGATTCGTATGGGGCCTATATCTAAATCTGAACCGATTTTCTACAAATTAAATAGCGTTCTTCCTTGTCCCGAAAATTAACGATGGGTCTATCTCGTTTCCTTTCAGGTGTTACAAACAAATGAACAAAGACATAATACTCTCGTGGAGTGTATAAAAACTCCAAGGCAAGGACACCAGGGAAGGCAACACCTGAAAAGATGTAAAAAAATGCATATCTTCGAGCAAAACCGAAGTTCTGGCAAGGGAGCGAAGTTTGTTTTGTTAGTCTTTGTTGTCCCACAATGAACGCGCGAAAAAAAAAGGAAACAACAACCACAGCCACAGTATTAACTTTAAAATATAAAAACAAGTTTCTTAATCAGTGTTGTTACATGGCAAGACCAAGAACAAATATGAGTTTTAACAACCGTGACAAAATCTTATAAAATGCTATGGAATGAGAGATACACTCGAGCAAAAACGCACTCGTTGGAAACTCTAGCGAAACACATGCTAAAGAGAAAAACAGAACAACATTTAATTGTTATAATTAAAGAACTAATGTGGCAATTAAGAATAAATTGATTTTGATTTGTTAATATAATAGAAGATAAATGTTTACGGAATAAATAATCGTGTTTTTCTTGTTTAGAAACTAGGTATCATTATACACCGGGCAACTTATAAAGTACGATATTCTTCAAATGCTAAGGAAACTTAGTCGTGGCTGCTTCTGTTTCGCAATTTGTCCATCTGTCGGTGGAAATCACTATAGCGCACAGTGGGATAGCATCATACATTTGAGTACAAGCAAGTAAAAATGTCGTTAAGTTCGGCCGGGCCGAACTTTATATACCCTACACCATAGATTGCGTGCCACAGAGGCTATCGATTTTCGTTGAAACCAAACCAAATACAAATATTGAAAAAATAATTTTATAAATAAATATAATATTTTAATTATTTCAAATCAAAAAATAAATATTCTTATATTTTTATTTTCAAAAAGCTTAAATACCATAAATATTGGTAGATAGTGGTTGCTACAGTTGGTTGTATTTCCATTCTATTTTAGTTCCAAAAGTACAAATTTTGAAAATCCATTATCAGACATAGTGCAATATACGTACATAGTGCAAAATAACCTAACTTCATGATTCAATCAATTTTTGCCGTAAAAGAATAATTACGAATTTGGAAAAAAACTTTTTATTTTGCGTGTATATGCAGTCAGAGAATGTATACACCGAATTCCATGACCCCAGCTGCGCCCATTTGGTTGGTTCCATTTTTACCCACTTGACATTTCTACGCAATTAGAATTTCATCATTCTAGCTGTAGTCGTTTAGTTGGTACTATTTTTATCCCTCTGTACCATTGTATCCCTTGAAAAATCCGTTTATTTTCCGTGTCTACGCAGTCAAAGGAATGTATACTCCGAATTTCATGACTCTAGCTGCGGTCATTTGGTAGGTACTATTTTTATCCCCTTTTTCTATTTTGACCCCAAAAAGTACAAATTTCGAAAAATCAGTCTATTTTCCGTGGGTACATAGTCAGAGGAATGTATACTGCGAATTTCATGACTCTAGCTGCGGTCATTTGATTGGTACTATTTTTATCCCCTTTTTTCATGTTAACCCCAAAAAGTACGAACTTTGAAAAATCTGTGTATTTTACTTGTCTATGCAATCAGAGGAATGTAGACTCCTAATTTCATGACTGTAGCTGCGGTCATTTGATTGGTACTATTTTTATCCCCTTTTTTCATTTTAACCCCAAAAAGTACGAATTTTGAAAAATCCGTGTATTTTACTTGTCTATGCAATCAGGTGAATGTATACACAGAATTTCATTATTCTAGGTACAGCCGTTTGGTTGGTACCATTTTTATCCCTCTATTCCCATTTTACCCATTAAAAGTACGAATTTGGGAAAAATAATTTTATATTACGTATCTACTCAATTAGAGGAATGTACACACCGAATTTCGTGTTTCTAGCTGTTGTCGTTTAATATGTACCATTTTTATCCCTTTTTTGCCCCATTTCACCCCCTACAAATAAGAATCAATTTTCCTAGCTCCTTTGGTTTAGATGATAGCGTGCTTTCAACAGACGGACGTACATGGCTAGATCGCCTTAGAATTTTATCACGATCAATCTTATAAAATGCTATGGAATGAGAGATACACTCGAGCAAAAACGCACTCGTTGGAAACTCTAGCGAAACACATGCTAAAGAGAAAAACAGAACAACATTTAATTGTTATAATTAAAGAACTAATGTGGCAATTAAGAATAAATTGATTTTGATTTGTTAATATAATAGAAGATAAATGTTTACGGAATAAATAATCGTGTTTTTCTTGTTTAGAAACTAGGTATCATTATACACCGGGCAACTTATAAAGTACGATATTCTTCAAATGCTAAGGAAACTTAGTCGTGGCTGCTTCTGTTTCGCAATTTGTCCATCTGTCGGTGGAAATCACTATAGCGCACAGTGGGATAGCATCATACATTTGAGTACAAGCAAGTAAAAATGTCGTTAAGTTCGGCCGGGCCGAACTTTATATACCCTACACCATAGATTGCGTGCCACAGAGGCTATCGATTTTCGTTGAAACCAAACCAAATACAAATATTGAAAAAATAATTTTATAAATAAATATAATATTTTAATTATTTCAAATCAAAAAATAAATATTCTTATATTTTTATTTTCAAAAAGCTTAAATACCATAAATATTGGTAGATAGTGGTTGCTACAGTTGGTTGTATTTCCATTCTATTTTAGTTCCAAAAGTACAAATTTTGAAAATCCATTATCAGACATAGTGCAATATACGTACATAGTGCAAAATAACCTAACTTCATGATTCAATCAATTTTTGCCGTAAAAGAATAATTACGAATTTGGAAAAAAACTTTTTATTTTGCGTGTATATGCAGTCAGAGAATGTATACACCGAATTCCATGACCCCAGCTGCGCCCATTTGGTTGGTTCCATTTTTACCCACTTGACATTTCTACGCAATTAGAATTTCATCATTCTAGCTGTAGTCGTTTAGTTGGTACTATTTTTATCCCTCTGTACCATTGTATCCCTTGAAAAATCCGTTTATTTTCCGTGTCTACGCAGTCAAAGGAATGTATACTCCGAATTTCATGACTCTAGCTGCGGTCATTTGGTAGGTACTATTTTTATCCCCTTTTTCTATTTTGACCCCAAAAAGTACAAATTTCGAAAAATCAGTCTATTTTCCGTGGGTACATAGTCAGAGGAATGTATACTGCGAATTTCATGACTCTAGCTGCGGTCATTTGATTGGTACTATTTTTATCCCCTTTTTTCATGTTAACCCCAAAAAGTACGAACTTTGAAAAATCTGTGTATTTTACTTGTCTATGCAATCAGAGGAATGTAGACTCCTAATTTCATGACTGTAGCTGCGGTCATTTGATTGGTACTATTTTTATCCCCTTTTTTCATTTTAACCCCAAAAAGTACGAATTTTGAAAAATCCGTGTATTTTACTTGTCTATGCAATCAGGTGAATGTATACACAGAATTTCATTATTCTAGGTACAGCCGTTTGGTTGGTACCATTTTTATCCCTCTATTCCCATTTTACCCATTAAAAGTACGAATTTGGGAAAAATAATTTTATATTACGTATCTACTCAATTAGAGGAATGTACACACCGAATTTCGTGTTTCTAGCTGTTGTCGTTTAATATGTACCATTTTTATCCCTTTTTTGCCCCATTTCACCCCCTACAAATAAGAATCAATTTTCCTAGCTCCTTTGGTTTAGATGATAGCGTGCTTTCAACAGACGGACGTACATGGCTAGATCGCCTTAGAATTTTATCACGATCAAGAATATATATACTTTATAGTGTCTCAGGTCGATATTTCAAAGTGTTACAAACGGAATGACAAATTAGTATACCCCCATCCTGAAGGTGGAGGGTATAAAAATATAAGGAGTGCTCGTAGAGTGATAAAACTTGGCACCGAGCATTTTCTAAGCGCAGTTAAGAAAAATATGAAGTTTCATCTAAACCCATCACATACCGCACATATAACTAATAATTAATTTTTCCTAAAAATTTGTTTGTTTTTGGTCCGAATAACGAGTAATTTTAAAAATAACAAAATTATTTCTTTTGTAAATTTCATTAAAATCGGTCACGCCGATCACATAACATAAGAGGAATTATTCATACAAATTCATTCGGACGAAACTCCGAATGTCTTGAAATTTTACACAGAGTTTGGTGGTAAATTTAAAGAATAGACCCTTGCTTTTTTGTTTATTGCACTGATAAGACGGAGGTAGACATGAGCATCGTTTTCTTCCGATGAAAACTGCAGATATTTAATTTTAAAAAAGATATTTTAATTATCTCATATCTACGAAACGACATCTGCAATCCAAATAACTTTGATTTTGATTAAAAAGAAGGTGCGGTGTTTCAATAAAACAGACATTAGGAAGTTAGCAATGAAATTGTCTTAAGCATGTGTTTTTTTAGCTATTATTTTTTTGGCAACACTGGTTTAAACAGCTGACACACGTTTCGTGTTTTGTTTCACTGTCAAACATCTTCAGTTTGGTCTATAATTTAACCATGAATCGTCTTACGAACGAACAACGCTTGCAAATTTTATTATCAAAATGCGTGCTCTGTTAAGAAAGTTCATCATCATACTTTTTTCTAGCAAAATACCACTGTGCAGCGTATTGCTGACAGGCTCGTTGCTGCGAAGCAATCGTTTTAACCATTTAAGCTAAATCAAAATATAAACAACAAAGGAAAGAAAGACTTAAGTCATGGTAGTCGACGATATGATGTTCGCCAAATTTGACTTTCATCGGTTAATATACACATGTGGATTTTAAATCGGAAAATGTCAAATTGGGAATGACCTTTGCATCGTGACTTTTTTTGCCTTTATATTGGGATCTGTACTTAGATTCCAAGAATAGATTGACAAACATACAGACAGAAGGACAAGGGTAAATCAACACAGAAAGTGATTCTAAGCTGATCGGTATAATAAACGAGACCCATCGTTTATTATGGAATGGTTGATAAAATGCAAGGATTTAACGCCATTATTAGTTCCACCTCTTGCCAACGAAGCCTATTCGGAGTCCATCTATTTTTTTTACAGTTATAACAGTTTCCATCATGTTTCAATCAACCTACAAACACACTTAATTAATAGCCCTTCAAATAGATTTTCATTAAATAAAATTACATTTTCAATCAAATTCAAATTCCATCAAGCAACTGCCGGGAAAGCGTGAATTTTTTTCCATGCTTTATAAAGGGTGATTTTTTAAGAGCTTGATAACTTTTTTTTAAAAAAAACGCATAAAATTTGCAAAATCTCATCGGTTCTTTATTTGAAACGTTAGATTGGTCCACGACATTTACTTTTTGAAGATAATTTCATTTAAATGTTGACCGCGGCTGCGTCTTAGGTGGTCCATTCGGAAAGTCCAATTTTGGGCAACTTTTTCGAGCATTTCGGCCGGAATAGCCCGAATTTCTTCGGAAATGTTGTCTTCCAAAGCTGGAATAGTTGCTGGCTTATTTCTGTAGACTTTAGACTTGACGTAGCCCCACAAAAAATAGTCTAAAGGCGTCAAATCGCATGATCTTGGTGGCCAACTTACCGGTCCATTTCTTGAGATGAATTGTTCTCCGAAGTTTTCCCTCAAAATGGCCATAGAATCGCGAGCTGTGTGGCATGTAGCGCCATCTTGTTGAAACCACATGTCAACCAAGTTCAGTTCTTCCATTTTGGGCAAAAAAAAGTTGGATATCATCTCACGGTAGCGCTCACCATTCACAGTTACGTTACGATTCGCATCATCTTTGAAGAAGTACGGTCCAATGATGCCACCAGCCCATAAACCGCACCAAACTGTGACTTTTTCTGGATGCATTGGTAGCTCTTGCAATGCTTCTGGCTGATATTCACTCCAAAATCGACAATTCTGCCTATTTACGTACCCATTGAGCCAAAAATGAGCTTCGTCGCTGAACACAATTTCTTTCTTTCTGAACTTTCTTAACAGAGCACGCATTTTGATAATAAAATTCAATGATTTGCAAGCGTTGCTCGTTAGTAAGTCTATTCATGATGAAATGTCAAAGCATACTGAGCATCTTTCTCTTTGACACCATGTCTGAAATCCCACGTGATCTGTCAAATACTAATGCATGAAAATCCTAACCTCAAAAAAATCACTCTTTATAAGGTTACTTTCTATATATGTTTGTGTGCCACAAAATTTGAAATCAATTTTTGAAAGCTTTTTTCTCAACCAATTTTGCTCAAATTTTGCACACTTAATCATTTTCGATGACAATACAAGGAAATGGAAAAATTTGACCAATTGGACAAAGGGGCGTGGCACCTCCCATACAAAGTTAAAACCTATTATTGAATATTGTCAGTTCTATGACACCTAGAGTGCTGAAATTTTGTGTAAGTGCATCTAGCATCAATTCGCATAGTTGTGCCAAAAAGGGGCGGTATTGAAAAAGTGGGCGTGGCACCTCCCATACGAAGTTAAAACCTATTATTGAATATTGTCAGTTCTATGACACCTAGAGCGCTGAAATTTTGTGTAAGTGCATCTAGCATCAATTCGCATAGTTGTGCCAGAAATGGGCGGTATTGGAAAAGTGGGCGTGGCACCTCCCATACGAAGTTAAAACCTATTATTGAATATAGTCAGTTCTATGACACCTAGAGTGCTGTAATTTTGTGTAAGTGCATCTAGCATCAATGTGCATAGTTGTGCCAAAAATGGGCGGTATTGGAAAAGTGGGCGTGGCACCTCCCATACGAAGTTAAAACCTATTATTGAATATTGTCAGTTCTATGACACCTAGAGTGCTGAAATTTTGTGTAAGTGCATCTACCATCAATGTGCGTAGTTCTGCCAAAAATGGGCGGTATTGGAATAGTGGGCGTACCACCTCCCATACGAAGTTAAAACATATTATCGAATAGTGTCAGTTCTATGACACGTATAGTGCTCAAATTTTGTGTAAGTGCATCTAGCATCAATGTGCGTAGTTGCGCCTAAAATGGGCGGTAATGCAAAAGTGGGCGTGGTACCTCCCATACAAACCACAAATTAAAAATCTATTATTTCTGCTCCTGATAACGCAGTAATTTTTCCTTCTACAAAAGATAACTAAAAAAGAATTTCTAGGCCCAATAGAATTCTGCTTGCATAAAGCATGGATTTGAAAAAAATTTTTTTTTGATTTACTAGTTTTGAAAAAAATTGGGCATACTAACTATAACAATAAACAAGTAAGGGAAGGCTAAAGTCGGGCGGGGCCGACTCTTCGATACACTCCACTTTCTATCCGAATACAATTCAATTCGGTGAAAAAGTGAAAACTGGAAGGTTTTTTGTATCCTGTAAATGTATGTGTTTGACAAAAAATGTTAAATCGGAAAGGACATTTGTATGAGGATATATTGAAACCTGGAACGAAAATTGGTTAAAATTTTGGGAGCAACATTTGTATTTGGGCTATATTTAAATCTGAACCGTTCTTACCCACTTTCACCATAGGTTTGTTTAGTTGGATTATAAGACGTTGTGGCAAATTTAAAGAAAATAGAGTACACTATATCGTTTCTAGAGCGGAAAATGTCAAATCGGGAGCGACATTTATGGCTATATCTAAATCTGAACCGATCCTCCCCAATTTCTCCATATGTGTTTCTAGTAGAATTATAAGATGTTGTGCCAAATTTAAAGAAAATCGAGTATAATATGGGGTTTCTAGAGCGGAAAATGTCAAATCGGGAACGACATTTGTATGGGGGCAATATCTAAATCTGAACCGATTTGCCTCAAATTAAATAGCGTTCGTCCTCGAACCAAAAAATTTATTTGTGCCAATTGTTGTTAAGATCGGACTCTAATTACGAACTGTAATTTGATTACAACAATAGATGTACAAACGGGCAGACACACGGACATTGCTAAATCGACTCAGAAAGTGATTCTAAATCGATTGATATACTTAACAATGGGTCTATCTCCCTGCCTTTTGGGTGTTACAAACAAATGCACAAAGACATAATACTCTCGTGGTGTGTATAAAAACATATCTGCCACTGATTTCGTGAAAACAGTTCTCACAAATTTTAATTGAAAAAAGTGTGACTTTATATTGACTATTTTTTTGTCAAAGCGACGCTATTTTTCAAAGCTACAAAAATTGGTAGATATTTAGGATTGCAGACAAATTAAAATTTAACAACAATTTTGAGATTTTTCTTATAAAAAATTATCAATTATTTTGGGAGATTTTTCATTTGGGTGATTTTGGAATTTATTTTTTCGTATTAGGTAACTTTCATTGATATGGTATTTTTTTATTTTTGGACAATATTTCAATGTCCCATGTTTCGTGAAAGTTTCAAGAGACATTTGTTCTTCGAGTGCAGCCCATGTTGGCTGCTGCAGCGCCATAAAAGTGTCTGGGTGTTGTGGACAAAGCCGCTCAAGAAAAGACAAATTCAGAGATTGACATAAACTTCTTTGTTATATATTTTATTATGAAAAGATTCATAAGCTTGAAAAATCTGTTTATACTCACATACTTAAGCACGAAACACAAAAGAGAAGAAAAACTGAAAAAAAGAGCAGCACTAACACTCGACAACATTTAAGACAAAAATTAAAACAGAGATAAATAAAATGCAACAAAAAGTTGAAAAGAAAAAAACTTTGGCCATAAACTAAAACACATTTTAGACTTGCCACAAATTTTCAACTCAGATAATGGAGCAGCAGCAAAATACTGGTTTTGAAAGTTACAATGCAACATTTGTGGCGCACAAGCACTGATACAAAATCCAGTAAAATAAAATGTAAATACTTTTAGTTTAGAGCTGCAACATTCCTGGTTGATGACACATATTGCTTGTTGACGGTGTTTACAACCGCGTGGTGGCCGGAGAAGCAGAGCGGGAGAGTTTATGGTTTTGGATTATCTTTAAACTCGACATGTTAAGAGACCACCAACTAAAGCTGCAGCAAACAACAACCACATGAACATGAAACAACTCTGGCCACAAAAATCATGCAAAGGGTTTAATGGCCGGTCTTCGTGTTGCTGTGTCTTCATCTGGCTGACAGATAGATAATTTTGTAAATTGTTCCCGTTAGTGCAAAAGTTAGGTTTTGTGGCACACATCTACACGCAGAGATCATCCACAAACAGCAACATTGTGATTACATTGGCAACATTTTAAGACTGTTGTTAGTAACCAATCTCATTGTAGGCCCTGTATGACTTCAATGTGCTTGCGTGTCGGCGTGTTGCATGTGTAAGTAAATGTGCCACAAAGGTGCCATTAATTAATACATGCCACCAATAAATGTTGATAAGCCTCTTATCAGGCGTACATTTCTAATTAAGTCGATAATTTGGATTTGTTTTTTATATTCGCCATTCACGAAACCCCACATATGTTGCATTTACATGTGTTTTTTTTTTTTGTTTTATCGGCAAAAGGGTGGCTTTGAGGTGATAGTTGTCAGTCTCCACAAAAATTCGACAGCTTAGACCATATTCAAATTCCATCGGCCAAAATTCAATAACATTGGATCTAGTAAACATTGTTGAGTTTTGTAAAAGGACTCAAGGGTTGCTTTGAGATATAAACATCGGCTAATCACATATATTTTAGAAATGAGCCTAAATTTGACTAGTTTTCGATTTAAAAGAAAACTAAAATTTTTATTTTATTGGACTTGTGAAAAATCCAATTGTTTACAAAACTCAAAAATGTTTACAAGATCAAATGTTATTGAATTTTCGGCGATGGACTTGGATTCTGAACCACTGTGCAGCGTCGAGTATGCCAATGCGAAACAGCGATGGAAATGGAAAAACATGTTTTGAGTCAACATTTCATGCGATTGCGACAATAAGAAATAAACGCTGATCATGGTTCGTCGTGTACGGTAATGTACTTGCCTTTCTCACTTTTTAAGATGAAGAAGAACCCACGATTCCACATGCCCATAAAGCACAACAATGGACGGGGTCTCGTGAATCTCTTGTCGATTTTTTCACACAAACTGCGGTATTTTTCTAATAGAGTGGTCTGACTTCCACCTTATGTTGTACCCATTAACCGAATGTACACCGCAAATGATTATTATTTAATACAAACATTTTTAATATAAACAAGTAAGGAAAGGTTAAAGTCGGGCGGGCCGACTCTATGATACACTCCACTTTCTATCCGAATACAATTCAATTCGGTGAAAAAGTGAAAACGGGAAGGATTCTGTAAATGTATGTGTTTGACAAAAAAATGTTAAATCGGAAAGGACATTTGTATGGGGGTATATTGAAATCTGGAACGAAATAAGTGAAATATAATATGTATAGTTTGGCCAAATTCGGTAAAAACATTTGGGAGCAACATTTGTATTTGCGCTATATCTAAATCTGAACCGATCTTAGCCACTTTCTCCATAGGTTTTTTATTTGGATTATAAGCTTTTGTGCCAAATTTAAAGAAATCGGGTACAATATGTGGTTCCTAGAGCGGAACATGTCAAATCGGGAGCGTCTTTTGTATGGGGGCTATATCAAAATCTGAACCGATCTCACCCACTTTCTGCACCGAAACAGTTATAACAGATTATTGTACTTTTGCTCGTAGGTCGTCTAGTTTAGATGTTATGAAAGGTTAATGTTTTGGAAATGAATTTTAATTTTTTGACCCGAAAAAAGTGATCCCAGATTATTGTCCTTTTGCTCGTCTAGTTTAGAAGTTATGAAGGGTTAAAGATTTCAAATGCAAAAAGTGATCACAGATTATTGTCCTTTCGCTCGTAGGACGTCTAGTTTAGAAGATATGAAGGGTTAAAGTTTTGGAAATGAATTTTAATGTTTTGACCTGAAAAAAGTGATCACAGATTATTGTCCTTTTGCTCGTAGGACGTCTAGTTTAGAAGTTATGAAGGCTTAAAGTTTCGGAAATGATTTTTAATGTTTTGACCCGAAAAAAGTGATCACAGATTATTGTCCTTTTGCTCGTAGGACGTCTAGTTTAGAAGTTATGAAGGCTTAAAGTTTCGGAACTGATTTTTAATGTTTTGACCCGAAAAAAGTGATCACAGATTATTGTCCTTTTGCTCGTAGGACGTCTAGTTTAGAAGTTATGAAGGGTTAAAGCTTTGGAAATGAATTTTAATGTTTTGACCCGAAAAAAGGGATCACAGTCCTTTTGCTCGTAGGACATCTAGTTTAGATGTTATGAAGGTTTAAAGTTTTGGAAATGTATTTTAATTTTTTGACCCGAAAAAAGTGATCACAGATTATTGTTCTTTTGCTTGTAGGACGTCTAGTTTAGAAGTTATGAAGGGTTAAAGTTTCGGAAATGATTTTTAATGTTTTGACCCGAAAAAAGTGATCACAGATTATTGTCCTTTTGCTCGTAGGACGTCTAGTTTAGAAGTTATGAAGGGTTAAAGTTTTGGCCCGAGTGATCACAGATTATTGTCCTTTTGCTCGTAGGACGTCTAGTTTAGAAGTTATGAAGGGTTAAAGTTTTGGCCCGAGTGATCACAGATTATTGTCGTTTTGCTCGTAGGACGTTTAGTTTAGAAGTTATGAAGGGTTAAAGTTTTAGAAATGAATTTTTATTTTCTGGCCCGAAAAAAGTGATCACAGATTATTGTCGTTTTGCTCGTAGGGCGTCTAGTTTAGAAGTTATGAAGGCCTAAAGTTTTGGAAATGATTTTTAATGTTTTGACCCGAAAAAAGTGATCACAGATTATTGTCCTTTTGCTCGTAGGACGTCTAGTTTAGAAGTTATGAAGTGTTAAAGTTTTGGCCCGAGTGATCACAGATTATTGTCCTTTTGCTCGTAGGGCGTCTAGTTTAAAAGTTATGAAGGCCTAAAGTTTTGGAAATGATTTTTAATGTTTTGACCCGAAAAAAGTGATCACAGATTATTGTCCTTTTGCTCGTAGGACGTCTAGTTTAGAAGTTATGCAGGGTTAAAGTTTTGGAAATGAATTTTAATTTTCTGGCCCGAAAAAAGTGATCACAGATTATTGTCGTTTTGCTCGTAGGACGTCTAGTTTAGAAGTTATGAAGGGTTAAAGTTTTGGCCCGAGTGATCTCAGATTATTGTCGTTTTGCTCGTAGGACGTTTAGTTTAGAAGTTATGAAGGGTTAAAGTTTTAGAAATGAATTTTTATTTTCTGGCCCGAAAGAAGTGATCACAGATTATTGTCCTTTTGCTCGAAGGACGTCTAGTTTAGAAGTTATGAAGGTTTAAAGATTTCAAAATAAATTTTAATTTTTTTACCCGAAAAAAGTGATCACAGTCCTTTTGCTCGTAGGACGTCTAGTTTAGAAGTTATGAAGGGTTAAAGCTTTGGAAATGAATTTGACCCGAAAAAAAGTGATCACAGACTATTTAGAAGTTATGAAGGGTTAAAGTTTTGGAAATGAATTTTAATTTTCTGGTCCGAAAAAAGTGATCACAGATTATTGTCCTTTTGCTCGTAAGACGTCTAGTTTAGAAGTTATGAAGTGTTAAAGTTTTGGCCCGAGTGATCACAGATTATTGTCCTTTTGCTCGTAGGACGTCTAGTTTAGAAGTTTTGAAGGGTTAACGTTTTGGCCCGAGTGATCACAGATTATTGTACTTTGGCTAGTAGGACGTCTAGTTTAGAAGTTATGAAGGGTTAAAGTTTTGGAAATGAATTTTAATTTTCTGGTCCGAAAAAAGTGATCACAGATTATTGTCCTTTTGCTCGTAGGACGTCTAGTTTAGAAGTTATGAAGGGTTAAAGTTTTGGAAATGATCACAGATTATTGTCCTTTTGCTCGTAGGACGTCTAGTTTAGAAGTTATGAAGGGTTAAAGCTTTGGAAATGATTTTTAATTTTTTGGCACGAAAAAAAATGATCACAGATTATTGTCCTTTTGCTCGTAGGACGTTTAGTTTAGAAGTTATGAAGGGTTAAAGTTTTGGAAATGAATTTTAATTTTCTGGCCCGAAAAAAGTGGTCACAGATTATTGTCCTTTTGCTCGTAGGACGTCTAGTTTAGAAGTTATGAAGGGTTAAAGCTTTGGAAATGAATTTTATTTTTTTGACCCGAAAAAAGTGATCACAGATTATTGTTCTTTTGCTCGTAGGACGTCTAGTTTAGAAGTTATGAAGGGTTAAAGTTTTGGAAATGATCACAGATTATTGTAGTTTGGTCGTAGGACGTCTAGTTTAGAAGTTATGAAGGATTAAAGCTTTGGAAATGGATTTTAATTTTTTGACCCGAAAAAAGTGATCACAGATTATTGTTCTTTTGCTCGTAGGACGTCTAGTTTAGAAGTTATGAAGGGTTAAAGTTTTGGAAATGATCACAGATTATTGTCCTTTTGCTCGTAGGACGTCTAGTTTAGAAGTTATGAAGGGTTAAAGTTTTGGAAATGAATTTTAATTTTCTGGCCCGAAAAAAGTGGTCACAGATTATTGTCCTTTTGCTCGTAGGACGTCTAGTTTAGAAGTTATGAAGGGTTAAAGCTTTGGAAATGAATTTTATTTTTTTGACCCGAAAAAAGTGATCACAGATTATTGTTCTTTTGCTCGTAGGACGTCTAGTTTAGAAGTTATGAAGGATTAAAGCTTTGGAAATGAATTTTATTTTTTTGACCCGAAAAAAGTGATCACAGATTATTGTTCTTTTGCTCGTAGGACGTCTAGTTTAGAAGTTATGAAGGTTTAAAGATTTCAAAATAAATTTTAATTTTTTGACCCGAAAAAAGTGATCACAGATTATTGTCCTTTTGCTCGTAGGACGTCTTGTTTAGAAGTTATGAAGTGTTAAAGCTTTGGAAATGGATTTTAATTTTTTGACCCGAAAAAAGTGATCACAGATTATTGTCCTTTTGCTCGTAGGACGTCTAGTTTAGAAGCTATGAAGGGTTAAAGCTTTGGAAATGATTTTTAATTTTTTGGCACGAAAAAAAGTGATCACAGATTATTGTCCTTTTGCTCGTAGGACGTCTAGTTTAGAAGTTATGAAGGGTTAAAGTTTCGGAAATGATTTTTAATGTTTTGACCCGAAAAAAGTGATCACAGATTATTGTCCTTTTGCTTGTAGGACGTCTAGTTTAGAAGTTATAAAGCTTTGGAAATGAATTTTAATTTTTTGACCCGAAAAAAGTGATCACAGATTATTGTCCTTTTGCTCGTAGGACGTCTAGTTTAGAAGTTATGAAGGGTTAAAGTTTCGGAAATGATTTTTAATGTTTTGACCCGAAAAAAGTGATCACAGATTATTGTCCTTTTGCTTGTAGGACGTCTAGTTTAGAAGTTATGAAGGGTTAAAGCATTGGAAATGAATTTTAATTTTTTGACCCGAAAAAAGTGATCACAGATTATTGTCCTTTTGCTTGTAGGACGTCTAGTTTAGAAGTTATGAAGGTTTAAAGCATTGGAAATGAATTTTAATTTTTTGACCCGAAAAAAGTGATCACAGATTATTGTCCTTTTGCTCGTAGGACGTCTAGTTTAGAAGTTATGAAGGGTTAAAGTTTCGGAAATGATTTTTAATGTTTTGACCCGAAAAAAGTGATCACAGATTATTGTCCTTTTGCTTGTAGGACGTCTAGTTTTGAAGTTATGAAGGGTTAAAGTTTTGAAAATGATTTTTAATGTTTTGAGCCGAAAAAAGTGATCACAGATTATTGTCCTTTTGCTCGTAGGACGTCTAGTTTAGAAGTTATGAAGGGTTAAAGCTTTGGAAATGATTTTTAATGTTTTGAGCCGAAAAAAGTGATCACAGATTATTGTCCTTTTGCTCGTAGGACGTCTAGTTTAGAAGTTATGAAGGGTTAAAGCTTTGGAAATGAATTTTAATTTTTTGACCCGAAAAAAGTGATCACAAATTATTGTCCTTTTGCTCGTAGGACGTCTAGTTTAGAAGTTATGAAGGGTTAAAGCTTTGGAAATGAATTATAATTTTTTTACCCGAAAAAAGTGATCACAGATTATTGTCCTTTTGCCCGTAGGACGTCTAGTTTAGAAGTTATGAAGGCTTAAAGTTTTGGAAATGATTTTTAATGTTTTGCCCCGAAAAAAGTGATCACAGATTATTGTCCTTTTGTAGGACGTCTAGTTTAGAAGTTATGAAGGTTTAAAGTTTTGGAAATGAATTTTAATTTTTTGACCCGAAAAAAGTGATCACAGATTATTGTCCTTTTGCTCGTAGGACGTCTAGTTTAGAAGATATGAAGGGTTAAAGTTTTGGAAATGATTTTTAATGTTTTGACCCGAAAAAAGTGATCACAGATTATTTTCCTTTTGGTCGTAGGACGTCTAGTTTAGAAGTTATGAATGGTTAAATCTTTGGAAATGAATTTTAATTTTTTGACCCGAAAAAAGTGATCACAGATTATTGTCCTTTTGCTCGTAGGACGTCTAGTTTAGAAGTTATGAAGGCTTAAAGTTTTGGAAATGATTTTTAATGTTTTGCCCCGAAAAAAGTGATCACAGATTATTGTCCTTTTGTAGGACGTCTAGTTTAGAAGTTATGAAGGTTTAAAGTTTTGGAAATGAATTTTAATTTTTTGACCCGAAAAAAGTGTTCACAGATTATTGTCCTTTTGCTCGTAGGACGTCTAGTTTAGAAGTTATGAAGGGTTAAAGTTTTGGAAATGATTTTTAATGTTTTGACCCGAAAAAAGTGATCACAGATTATTGTCCTTTTGGTCGTAGGACGTCTAGTTTAGAAGTTATGAATGGTTAAAGCTTTGGAAATGAATTTTAATTTTTTGACCCGAAAAAAGTGATCACAGATTATTGTCCTTTTGCTCGTAGGACGTCTAGTTTAGAAGTTATGAAGGTTTAAAGATTTCAAAATAAATTTTAATTTTTTGACACGAAAAAAGGACGTCTAGTTTAGAAGTTATGAAGGTTTAAAGTTTTCAAAATAAATTTTAATTTTTTGACCCGAAAAAAGTGATCACAGATTATTGTCCTTTTGCTCGTAGGACGTCTAGTTTAGAAGTTATGAAGGTTTAAAGATTTCAAAATAAATTTTAATTTTTACCCAAAAAAAGTGATCACAAATTATTGTCCTTTTGCTGGTAGGACGTCTAGTTTAGAAGTTATGAAGGTTTAAAGTTTTCAAAATAAATTTTAATTTTTTGACCCGAAAAAAGTGATCACAGATTATTGTCCTTTTGCTCGTAGGACGTCTAGTTTAGATGTTATGAAGGTTTAAAGTTTTGGAAATGAATTTTAAGTTTTTGACCCGAAAAAAGTGATCACAGATTATTGTCCTTTTGCCCGTAGGACGTCTAGTTTAGAAGTTATGAAGGGTTAAAGCTTTGGAAATGAATTTTAATTTGTTGACCCGAAAATAGTGATCACAGATTATTGTCCTTTTGCTCGTAGGACGTCTAGTTTAGAAGTTTTGAAGGTTTAAAGATTTCACAATAAATTTTAATTTTTACCCAAAAAAAGTGATCACAGATTATTGTCCTTTTGCTCGTAGGACGTCTAGTTTAGAAGTTATGAAGGGTTAAAGCTTTGGAAATGAATTTTAATTTTTTTGACCCGAAAAAAGTGATCACAGATTATTGTCCTTTTGCTCGTAGGACGTCTAGTTTAGAAGTTATGAAGGTTTAAAGATTTCAAAATAAATTTTAATTTTTACCCAAAAAAAGTGATCACAAATTATTGTCCTTTTGCTCGTAGGACGTCTAGTTTAGAAGTTATGAAGGGTTAAAGCTTTGGAAATGAATTTTAATTTTTTGACCCGAAAAAAGTGATCACAGATTATTGTCTTATGCTCGTAGGACGTCTAGTTTAGAAGTTATGAAGGCTTAAAGTTTTGGAAATGATTTTTAATGTTTTGACCCGAAAAAAGTGATCACAGATTATTGTCCTTTTGCTCGTAGGACGTCTAGTTTAGAAGTTATGAAGGGTTAAAGTTTTGGAAATGATTTTTAATGTTTTGACCCGAAAAAAGTGATCACAGTCCTTTTGCTCGTAGGACGTCTAGTTTAGAAGTTATGAAGGTTTAAAGGTTTCAAAATAAATTTTAATTTTTTGACACGAAAAAGAACGTCTAGTTTAGAAGTTATGAAGGCTTAAAGCTTTGGAAATGATTTTTAATGTTTTGACCCGAAAAAAGTGATCACAGATTATTGTCCTTTTGCTCGTAGCACGTCTAGTTTAGAAGTTATGAAGGTTTAAAAATTTCAAAATAAATTTTAATTTTTTGACCCGAAAAAAGGACGTCTAGTTTAGAAGTTATGAAGGCTTAAAGTTTTGAAATGATTTTTAATGTTTTGACCCGAAAAAAGTGATCACAGATTATTGTCCTTTTGCTCGTAGGACGTCTAGTTTAGAAGTTATGAAGGCTTAAAGTTTTGGAAATGATTTTTAATGTTTTGACCCGAAAAAAGTGATCACAGTCCTTTTGCTCGTAGGACGTCTAGTTTAGAAGTTATGAAGGATTAAAGATTTGGAAATGATTTTTAATGTTTTGACCCGACAAACGTGATCACAGATTATTGTCCTTTTGCTCGTAGGACGTCTAGTTTAGAAGTTATGATGGTTTAAAGATTTCAAAAAAAAATTTAATTTTTTTACCCAAAAAAAGTGATCACATATTATTGTCCTTTCGCTCGTAGGACGTCTAGTTTAGAAGTTATGAAGGGTTAAAGTTTTGAAAATGAATTTTTAATGTTTTGACCAGAAAAAAGTGATCACAAATTATTGTCCTTTTGTCCGTAGGACGTCTAGTTTAGAAGTTATGAAGGGTTAAAGTTTTGGAAATGAATTTTAATTTTCTCGCCCGAAAAAAGTGATCACAGATTATTGTCCTTTTGCTCGTAGGACGTCTAGTTTAGAAGTTATGAAGGGTAAAAGCATTGCATGAATTTTAATTTTTCGGCCCGAAAAAAGTGATCACAGATTATTGTCCTTTTGCTCGTAGGACGTCTAGTTTAGAAGTTATGAAGGGTTAAAGTTTTGGAAATGAATTTTAATTTTCTGGCCCGAAAAAAGTGATCACAGATTATTGTCCTTTTGCTCGTAGGACATCTAGTTTAGATTTTATGAAGGGTTAAAGTTTTGGAAATGAATTTACCCAAATTTGCATAGGTGTTTCTAGTTGGATTATAAGATGTTGTGCCAAATTTAAAGAAAATTGGGTACAATATGTGGTTTCTAGAGCGGAAAATGTCAAATCGGGAGCGACATTTGTATGGGGGCTATATCTAAATCTGAACCGATTTGCCTCAAATTAAATAGCGTTCGTCCTTGATACACAAAACTTACTTGTGCAAATTTTTGTTAACATCGGACTATAATTGTAACCTGTAATTTGATTACAACAATAGATGGACAGACGGACAAACAAATGCACAAAGACATAATACTCTCGTGGAGTGTATATAGAGGTGTAGTACTCCTTAAATTCCCTAAAAGTATGTGGAGAATAAAGATGATGACAAAAATGGATAAAATATGGTTCCAGTGAACAGCTAGAATCATGAAATTTGGTGTGTACATTAGGGCGTACCTCAAAAAAAAAGTTCGCCGTACACCTTCAAATATGAAGTATTATTGAAAGGTAGTTTCAAAAAAAATTTTTTTATTTTTTTATGCCGAACGTAGGGGTCGCGCTTTTACATTTTTCTATATAACTTCTGCATTTATAAACAGATTTTAAAGTGTGATACATCGATGTTTTTATCTCGACGAGGCCGATTTTTTTGTCTTTGAAGTCATTGAGCTCAAGCACCCCCTTCTGGTACTTACCCATCATATCTCAGTTGCTACTACCCTAATGTACCACTCTAATATCAGAAAATTAAAGCTCGCATAAAATCATGAAACTCTTCCTAAGGAAGTATGTCGATTTTCCCAGCAGAAAAAGTGTTAAACTAGTTTTTTTCTTATTTTACCGAGAGCATTGCATGTATTTATAAGTTGTTCTTTGAATCTTCGATGTTTTTTTTTTTTTTTTTTTTTTTTTTTTTAATCGTTTATTTTATACACAATTTAATATATTTACACTATAAATAAACAAAGAGTACATAATATAATACATTTTTTTGTATACTGCCCCGTATTCGAGGTCTCAAATTCATTTGATAATAATATAATAATTTTTTTAAATTAATTGATTTGGGTTATACTACTAATATGTATATAATTATGATAACAAGTAAGGAAAAAAACTGTACAAAAAACCTATAACTTTCATATAAGAAAAGATAAAAAATATCTTCGATGTTTACAGTCGGTTGTCAAAGTGTAATACATATATTGGTGTTTTTGGCCCATGCGTTGCTCATCGGTGACCGCCATAGCTGATTCATGCACAACATGAGCAAAACTACTTTGTCACATTGTTTCCCTATTGCAAATCGTTTTACCTGTGAAGTAACGGTCTATATTTTATTGTAACAATAGAAGAAATTAGTTCAGTAATAAGGCGTTGGTGGCTCAACAAAGCATTATTAAATATTTAAATTTCCATTATACAACGATAAAAAAACTAAAAAAATGTCTTTTACGATCAGTGCATTAAACAACACTATGTTACCGACTAAGTACGATGTTATTAATTATTTCTTGTATCTGCGGCATAACAGTAATCCCAATAGAAAATTGAGTGCTTTTAAACAAGAAGCTTTCAGAAGCATTACCCTTTTATGGGAGCGGGCAGGCATTCCAATTATATCGGTATCAGGTGTTCGTAAACGGTTGGATAAACTTCTAGACGATTACTATAAATTGGTTAAAAGTCCATTGAAATGCAATGTAAATGAGTGGAATAAATTGTTCTCAATTTCGTGTTGTAAGTGTGGCATAGAAAGAAATGTTCCATGCAGTTGCACCGCCTCTGATAAAATCCCAGACGATGCGAAAGACTTTTCCATCGATCAATGGGGTCCACGGCTGATGACTTTGGATAATGTTTATCATATGATGTCGATGAAAAATTGCGGTGTTCAAACGTGCTCAATTGTTGCACCATCAAAAGCGGTATATACCGAGTTCAACAGTATTGGGTATCAACCAGGCAGCGATGAAGAGCTAGAATTTGAAGAAAATGTTGGCGATTCCTCAGAGAAGATTAAAACAACATTTACGGTGGCGGACATTTCTTTGCGTAATTTTAGTTCGGCTTTGGATCGCAGCGATACTTCAGTTCGCTACGGTGCCTTGCTTGCGACCATGTTAATAAAAGATTTAAAATTGTCTATTGCCGCAAAAGCCAAAGAAGAGTTATCTGCAGAAACAGCCGAAAATATATGTCAGTTCTTTGAAGGGCTTATCATCAATAAAAATAAAATATTTCGAGAACGTGTGAAGTTCCGTAAGGAAGCAAAAGCGGCGGCCAAATGCCATCAATTATTAAAGTGTATCTCTTTCGATGGCAAGAAAGAGCCAACTTTGAAAAAAGTAACCGAGGCAAATGTGACGCGAAATATTGTTTTAAATGAAGAACACATCACCATTGTAAAAGAGCCTGATTCCAAATTCATTGGTTATGCTACGCCCACTGATAGCTCTGCTTTGGGGATCCAGAGGAGCATCGTGGATTACTTGAGTCGTGAAAACTTCAATTTGGATGACTTAGTTGCCATAAGTTGCGATGGAACTGCTACCAACACTGGGTACAAAAGTGGAGTCATTGTGAGAATGGAACGCCATTTACAGAGACCGCTGCAGTGGTTCGTGTGTCTTTTCCACTTCAACGAGTTACCATTTAATGCGCTGTTAAGATCATTGCTTGGAAAACAGAAAGGACCTGGAATCTGGCCCGGAAGTATCGGAGAAGGCATTCAAAATTGCATACACTACCCTGTAAGTTTAATATATTAATAGTGTTTCGTGTCCGTGTGTTCCGTATACTTTACTTGTGAGCATTTTATTAATTAATAATTCGCATATTTTGTTGCTTATTCCGTTTGGTCAGGTCAAACAAAATTTCGAACGCATTACAATGGGAGAAATGCCAGCGAACATAGATGGGTGGAATATTCGAGGCGACCAGCTTTACTTGTATCGTATGGTTCGAGCCGTTCATACCGGAGAATGCGATGAAAAATTAGCCAGCGAGAAGCCCGGCGCTATTTGCAAAGCGGGCTGGCTAACAACAGCCTCTCGAATTCTGCGCTTTTATATGACGTGTACGCAACCCTCGATGGTATTGAGAAAACTGGCTCAGTTCGTTGTGAAAGTGTATGCACCATTCTGGTTTCTTGTAAAAAGCCAACCACTGGCAATTCACGGAAGTCGGAATGTTTTCCTTTATATATGTTGGATTCGTCAGTTGCCAAAAGATATTCAAGAGGTCATCCGTCCGTTCATTGAAAATAACGGATATTTTTTTCATCCTGAAAATATTTTGTTATCGATGATAACAGACCCAGATCAACTAGTGCGTTCAGATGCCTATGATAAGATTTTATCAGCCCGCAATGAAGCCACGGGAAGCATTCGACAAATGTTCGGTCCACCAGTTCATAATTTTATCAATTTTGATAGTGACTCATATTTCAATATGATCGATTGGAAACAATTTGAATTGACTGAGCCGCCATGCTTGCAGTTTTTTTCGCAAGAACAGTTAGAAGCATTCCAATTTTCAGAAGAAATTATCGATTTACCAGGTTAGCACAAGAAAAACTTAATTTGATTGCTTTCTTTGCTGAACTCATTTATTTTCACAGATTATCCATGCCATTCTCAAAACACCGAGCGTTTTGTTCATGTTGTGCATGAATCAGCTATGGCGGTCACCGATGAGCAACGCATGGGCCACATCTTTTCTAAACTTGAGAGCCGCCAAAAATACACCCAAATTGAATCGCGTCGAAATATGGTTGATTAAAATTTTAATTGTACCTTAATTTTTATATTTATTGTTCTAAGAATTGAAATATGATGCGTAAATAGTAGAAGGGGGTTGTTGAGGTCAACGACTTTAAAAACTGAAAACCTGTTATGTGCGGGACAAAAACACCAATATATGTATTACACTTTGACAACCGACTGTAAACATCGAAGATACAAAGAACAACTTATAAATACATGCAATGCTCTCGGTAAAATAAGAAAAAAAATAGTTTAACACTTTTTCTGCTGGGAAAATCGACATACTTCGTTAGGAAGAGTTTCATGATTTTATGCGAGCTTTAATTTTCTGATATTAGAGTGGTACATTAGGGTAGTAGCAACTGAGATATGATGGGTAAGTACCAGAACGGGGTGCTTGAGCTCAATGACTTCAAAGACAAAAAAATCGGCCTCGTTGAGACAAAAACATCGATGTATCACACTTTAAAATCCGTTTATAAATGCAGAAGTTATATAGAAAAATGTAAAAGCGCGACCCCTACGTTCGGCATAAAAAAATAAAAAAAATTTTTTTGAAACTACCTTTCAATAATACTTCATATTTGAAGGTGTACGGCGAACTTTTTTTTTTTTACTTGTAACCTGGTACGCTCTAGTGTACATCCCTCTAATAGAGGGATTTTTCGAAATTCGTACTTTTAAGGGATATAATTGAAAAAGAGGGACAAAAATGGGACCTTCCAAACCGCTGTTTTAGAAAGTCGTACTCTTAAGGGGGTAAAATAGGAAAAAAGGGACCAAAATGGTACCAACCAAATGACCGCAGCTAGAACATGGAATTCGGTGTATACATTCCTCTGACTGCATAGACACATAAAATAAAATATTTACCCAAAATCGTACTATTTACTTTTACGGTAAAAAATCAAAATCTCCCCCGCGAAAATGAAAATTTTTGCAAAAATGACGAATTTGTATACCCTACACCACAGGGTATAATGGCTGTGTGCATTTGTTGGTAACACTCAAATGGAAGCCAGATATAGACCCATTGTTAAGTATACCGATCGACTTAAAGTCACTTTTTGAGTCGATTTAGCAATGTCCGTCTGTCTGTCCATCTATTCTGGTAATCAAAATCCAGGTTGCAATTATTATTAGAATTAAATGAAACTTTGCACAGCGAAGTTTTATGGGATAAGGACGATCCCTATTAAATTTGAAGCAAATCGTTTAAGATTTAGATATAGCTCCCATACAAATTTTACTCCCGATATTACTCTTTCCGCTCTAGAAACCACATATTTAAACACATTTTCTTCCAATTTGCCAAAACGTCATATATTTTAACTAGAAACAGCTATGGTAAAAATATGCCAGATCGGTTAAGATTTATAAATAGCTCCCATACAAATATCTCTTCCGATTTGACTCTAGAACCCACATATTTCAACAGATTTTCTTCACAATTTGTAAAACAACTTATATTTCAACTAGAAACAGCTCTGGTAAAAATGCGTCAGATCGGTTCAGATATATATATACAAATTTTGCCACTGAATTGATTATTTCCGCTCTTTTGAACAAATTGCCTTCAAATTTGGCAAACCAGCTCATAATTCAGCTAAAAACAATTATGGCGAAAATCATGTTGTGCATGAATCAGCTATGGCGGTCACCGATGAGCAACGCATGGGCCACATCTTTTCTAAACTTGAGAGCCGCCAAAAATACACCCAAATTGAATCGCGTCGAAATATGGTTGATTAAAATTTTAATTGTACCTTAATTTTTATATTTATTGTTCTAAGAATTGAAATATGATGCGTAAATAGTAGAAGGGGGTTGTTGAGGTCAACGACTTTAAAAACTGAAAACCTGTTATGTGCGGGACAAAAACACCAATATATGTATTACACTTTGACAACCGACTGTAAACATCGAAGATACAAAGAACAACTTATAAATACATGCAATGCTCTCGGTAAAATAAGAAAAAAAAATAGTTTAACACTTTTTCTGCTGGGAAAATCGACATACTTCGTTAGGAAGAGTTTCATGATTTTATGCGAGCTTTAATTTTCTGATATTAGAGTGGTACATTAGGGTAGTAGCAACTGAGATATGATGGGTAAGTACCAGAACGGGGTGCTTGAGCTCAATGACTTCAAAGACAAAAAAATCGGCCTCGTTGAGACAAAAACATCGATGTATCACACTTTAAAATCCGTTTATAAATGCAGAGTTATATAGAAAAATGTAAAAGCGCGACCCCTACGTTCGGCATAAAAAAATAAAAAAAATTTTTTTGAAACTACCTTTCAATAATACTTCATATTTGAAGGTGTACGGCGAACTTTTTTTTTTTTACTTGTAACCTGGTACGCTCTAGTGTACATCCCTCTAATAGAGGGATTTTTCGAAATTCGTACTTTTAAGGGATATAATTGAAAAAGAGGGACAAAAATGGGACCTTCCAAACCGCTGTTTTAGAAAGTCGTACTCTTAAGGGGGTAAAATAGGAAAAAAGGGACCAAAATGGTACCAACCAAATGACCGCAGCTAGAACATGGAATTCGGTGTATACATTCCTCTGACTGCATAGACACATAAAATAAAATATTTACCCAAAATCGTACTATTTACTTTTACGGTAAAAAATCAAAATCTCCCCCGCGAAAATGAAAATTTTTGCAAAAATGACGAATTTGTATACCCTACACCACAGGGTATAATGGCTGTGTGCATTTGTTGGTAACACTCAAATGGAAGCCAGATATAGACCCATTGTTAAGTATACCGATCGACTTAAAGTCACTTTTTGAGTCGATTTAGCAATGTCCGTCTGTCTGTCCATCTATTCTGGTAATCAAAATCCAGGTTGCAATTATTATTAGAATTAAATGAAACTTTGCACAGCGAAGTTTTATGGGATAAGGACGATCCCTATTAAATTTGAAGCAAATCGTTTAAGATTTAGATATAGCTCCCATACAAATTTTACTCCCGATATTACTCTTTCCGCTCTAGAAACCACATATTTAAACACATTTTCTTCCAATTTGCCAAAACGTCATATATTTTAACTAGAAACAGCTATGGTAAAAATATGCCAGATCGGTTAAGATTTATAAATAGCTCCCATACAAATATCTCTTCCGATTTGACTCTAGAACCCACATATTTCAACAGATTTTCTTCACAATTTGTAAAACAACTTATATTTCAACTAGAAACAGCTCTGGTAAAAATGCGTCAGATCGGTTCAGATATATATATACAAATTTTGCCACTGAATTGATTATTTCCGCTCTTTTGAACAAATTGCCTTCAAATTTGGCAAACCAGCTCATAATTCAGCTAAAAACAATTATGGCGAAAATCGGCCACATCGGTTCAGATTTATATATATCTCCCATATAAATGACTCACCCGATTTAATTATTTCCGCTCTAGAGACCATATATTTTACCAGATTTTATTCATATTTAGCAAAATGACTTATATTTCAGCTAGAAATAGCTCTGATAAAAATGGGCCAGATCGGTTCAGATTTATATATAGCTCCCAAACAAATGTCTCCTCTAATTTGACTCTTTCCGCTCTAGAAACCACATATTTTATCAGATTTTCTTCAAATTTGTCAAAACAACTTACATATAAACTAGAAAGAGCTCTGGTAAAAATGGGCCAGATCGGTTCAGATATATATATATATATATAAAGCTTCAATACAGATTCCGCCAACGAACTGATTATTTCCTCTCTAGAAATAACATATTTTAAAAGATTTTCTTCTATGTCGGCCATCAGCTAATATTTGAAATAGAAACATCGGTTCAGATTTATATATATCTCCCATATAAATGACTTCCCCGATTTAATTCTTTCCCCTATAGAGGCAACATATTTAACAGATTTCCATCAAATTTGGGAAAGCGTCTTATATATCAACTAGACATATGATAAAAATGGGTCAGATCGGTTCAGATTTATTTATAGCTCCCATTCAAAGTTTTCGTTCAAGTTTTCTTACAAATACAGATTGAAGTATAAATTGTACTACACTTTCTTCTCTTGTAGCTGTCTCATATATCACTCGGTTCAAATGTAACGACATTTTTATACCCTACACCACAGGGTAGGTGTAGGGTATCATATAGTCGGCCACCCCCGACTTTAACCTTCCTTACTTGTTATTTTCTGTTTTGTCCAAAATGATCGATCTTCTGAAAAACATGAACGAATTTTAACTCTAGTAATAGTTTATAAGTTGGCGTGTAATCTTGTTATTTAAGCGTGTAGAGCTTATTTCACAACTTTGGCGTCTATGGTGACCCCTTGTGAAAGCTTTCGGAAAACTGTTTAAACATTAAATGTCCTTTCGGTGAGGATTTTTTGATTATCTCAAAAAAAAAGAATCAATCTGACACATATGGAGAGGAGCTAGTGGGTTAAGATCTGCCACAAAAATGATCCTCATAAAATTTCTTAATAAAGGGTCCGCAAAATATTTTTTTTTTTTGAAAATGCTATAAAAAAAACTATTGAATATTTTCTCAAATTTCTTTTTTTATTTGAAAGTACAATCCTTCCGGTTAATAATGGAAAATAATTTTATTCAAATGGCTGCCTCGGACACCCCACAAATAATAGTCCAACGGTTGAATAGTTGAAAAAAAAACGTTAGATGGCGGACCCTATATAATTCTGGCAATAAGAATTCTCTCAGACGCTTAGTAGAATGCTCCCTCCGACCAAAAATATTAAAATATAAAAAGAAACTCAGACCAGCTGGTCCCTAAAGTTATTCTGTTCCAAAAATGCTGTTGGACAATGTTATTTAAGTGCAGTCAATATTGATATTTCCAATACCACAGGCGAACAGTTTTTAGAAACATTTCTATAGATCATATTTGCACATAATTTATATTAAATGAAATTAAATGTTATTGACACACGTGCCACAGCAAATATAAATTACGATTTCAATACAACCTAATCGCGGGCAATGATAATTTTCCAAGCTTGAATTCCTGCAATATTTTAAAATTAATTAAACTAAATAAATATGTTCAATTTGCACATTAATGTACAAGATACAAATTACTTTTCTAATTTGCTTAAAAAATTTTGCTCGTAAAAATTCAAATATTTGCACTTACTTAGGTCATTTTAATATGAAAAATCCCAACAATATGTAACGAAATGAAAAAGGGGAAAAAGTTAACTTTTTAGTACAGTTTGCTTAACTTATTGACGTAATTTAAAAAATATGAAACAAAAGCTTTCCAGCGCACAAAAACGCTCTTTCATAAATAATAAATTATTTGCAAATAGCTGCAGGCTATGCAGACACTTAAATCATGATAATGCGATGCCCACGGACAGCTACAAAGGATATGTATGTAAATACCAACCAGACGAATGAACGAAAGAGCCCGTGTATCAACAAATAATTTGCAATGCAACCCTTTTCCGTTTCTGGTTTATTGTATTTTTAACAAAAAGAAAAATGTGTATCATCATATTAAATGTAAATTAAACAATCTGTTGTGGATCTGAATGATTATAAAATTATAAAAAACGAGGGTGCATTTCAAAGTAGTTGGGGGAACAATGATATTCCATTGGTCCCCCAATATTATTGGTCAACTGCCACCACTACTGCTTTGAGATGCACCCCTGCAAGTCTACTTCCCCTTTGATTATCATCATTGATGACAGTGTCATCTAAATTCCTTTACTTTTTCCGAATCAGAACAATATTATTTTTCAATTTTGCTGTCCAGTGTTCCGTCCCTTTTGTATTTATTTATTCAGGCCAAATGCTCTTTGTGTAATCCTTGCAAAAAATAAAACGTAATAATATAAACAAATTTTATAGATTTATATTCAACTTATGGCAAAATGCAATCAAAATAACCCCGAAACAAAAGCATTCATACAAACTTTGATTCGTTGTTAGGGAGAAATCAAATAAAAAATATTTTCCAATATTTTTTGTTTCGTTTACAATTTCATGTAATTTAATTGCCGTGTATTCCTCTAAAAATTGTTTATTCAAACGTACCAGCAGCAGCAGCAATAACAACAACACTTCAAATTGTTTATATTGCATCTGATTTAATAATCGAATGACACGTGCATACATAGATCTGTATGTAGGCCACAGGATATGAATAATTTGAATCATATGAGTCATTCCATGTCAAGCGGTACGATTTATGAACTCAGTAGCTGTGATTGAAAGTTTGTGTATGTATTCTTCGCATAAAACTATTGTATACGTATTTTTGAAAAAAAAAACAAGTAAGGAAAGGCTAAAGTCGGGCGGAGCCGACTCTATGATACACTCCACTTTCTATCCGAATACAATTCAATTCGGTGAAAAAGTGAAAACTGGAAGGTTTTTATACCCTACACCACTTCGTGGACTAGGGTATTATAAGTTAGTTTCGCGCCAAATGTTTGTAACACCAAGAAATAATTGAGCTAGACCCACCTTTAAGTATACGGATCGGCTTAGAATCACCAGCTGAATCGATTTAACGATGTCTGTCTGTCCGTCCGTTCGTCCGTGTGCTGTCCATCTAAGCTTGTTCGCACTCTACAGGTCGCAATTGTTGTCCGATTGCCATGAAACTTGGCAGAAGTTATTTTTTCTGGCCAAGGACCATCGGTATTAAATTTGGAGGAAATCGGTTCAGATTTAGATATAGTCCCCATACAAATGTCGCTCAAAATTTGACTTTTTCTGCTCTAAAATCCACATTGTACCCGTTTTTCTTTAAAATTGGCACAACATCTTATATTCCAACCAGAAACACCTATACAGAAATTGGGTAAGATCGGTTCAGATTTAGATATAGCCCCCATACAAATGTCGCTCCCGATTTGACATTTTCTGCTCTAGAAACGACATATTTTACCCGATTTTCTTTAAATTTGGCAGAACATCTTATAAGCCAACTAGAAACACGTATGCAAAGATTGGGTAAGATCGGTTCAGATTTAGATATAGCCCCCATAAAATGTCGCTCCCGATTTGACATTTTCCGCTCTAGAAACGACATATTATACCCGATTTTCTTCAAATTTGGCAGAACATCTTATAAGCCAACTGGAAACACGTATGCAAAAATTGGGTAAGATCGGTTCAGATTTAGATATAGCCCCCATACAAATGTCGCTCCCGATTTGACATTTTCTGCTCTAAAAACGACATATTGTACCCGATTTTCTTTAAATTTGGCAGAACATCTTATAAGCCAACTAGAAACACGTATGCAAAAATTGGGTAAGATCGGTTCAGATTTAGATATAGCCCCCATACAAAAGTCGCTCCCGATTTGACATTTTCCGCTCTAGAAACGACATATTGTACCCGATTTTCTTTAAATTTGGCAGAACATCTTATAAGCTAACTAGAAACACGTATGCAAAAATTGGGTAAGATCGGTTCAGATTTAGATATAGCCCCCATACAAATGTCGCTCCCGATTTGACATTTTCCGCTCTAGAAACCACATCTTGTACCCGATTTTCTTTAAATTTGGCACAACATTTTATAATCGAACTTGGAAGACCTATGCTGAAAGTGGGTATGATCGGTTCAGATTTAGATATAGCCCCCATACAAATGTCCTTTCCGATTTAAAATTTTTTGTCAAACACATACATTTACAGGATGCAAAAATCCTTCCCGATTTCACTTTTTTACCGAATTGAATTGTAATGAGATAGAAAGTCTGTCCGTCTTTAGCCTTTCCTTACTTGTTTGAGAGATGCCCATATGTCCATACATTGGTATAACCCAAATGGCGCCTCATTCTGATCTATTACAGCTCTAGAAACTACATCTTACATCGGATCTTCATCAAATTTTGCAGATCATGATATTTTTCAACTACGAATACCTACCGTGAATGAGAAATATTTAGGCCCATGTTTTGGACCAGGCCCAAAATGTTGTTATAGGCCCCCTTTTGAAATGTCGGTCCGATTCATCGTATTATTACTGTATAATTTGCATTTGTCTGGCGGATAATCGGATCAATTACCATATTATTAACCATATGCGTTAAATATGACTAAATATGAATTTATAGTAACTGTATAATTTATATGAACTACATAAAATTTCTCCCATGAAATACCTGGATTTAGTAATAAAAGTGAGGTACATACGCAGGGAGTTGTGTAGGGACTTTAGCCTTTCCTTACTTGTTTGTATCCTGTAAATTTATATGTTTGACAAAAAATGTTAAATCGGAAAGGACATTTGTATGAGGATATATTGATACCTGGAACGAAATAGGTGAAATATAAAATGTATAGTTTGGCCAAAATTTGGAGCAACATTTGTATTTGGGCTATATTTAAATCTGAACCGATCTTACCCACTTTCACCACAGTTTTTATACACTCCACGAGAGTTTATGTCTTTGTGCATTTGTTTGTAACACCCAAAAGAAAGGGAGATAGACCCATTGTTAATTATACCGATCGGCTTAGAATCACTTTCTGAGTCGATTTAGCAATGTCCGTCTGTCCGTATGTCCATCTATTGTTGTAATCACGATGCAGAACCAAACGAAACTTTGCACAACGAAGTTTTTCGGGACAAGGATTTAATTTGAAGAAAATCGGTTCAGATTTAGATATAGCCCCCATACGAATTTCACTCCCGATTTGACCCTTTTCACTCTAGATACCACATATTTCAACAGATTTTCTTCAAAATTGGCAAAACATCTTATATTTCAACTGGAAACACCTGTGGTAAAAATGTGGTAGATCGTTTCAGATTTATATATAGCTCCCATACAAATTTCGCTCCCAAAACACCTTATATTTCAACTGGATACATCTGTTGTAAAAATGTGTAAGATCGTGGCCACAATCAACCAGAATTTCAGCGAAAAATCACCTGAATGATAATTTTTTCATTTCAAAACAATCCGTGGGTAAAAATCGTACCGCTTGACATGGAATGACTCATATGCGGTTAAAAGTATTTTTTTTTTTTTCAAAAACAAAATTATAAAGAATAGATTATCTATTTATTGCATAGACATTTTGCATCTTAGTGATGGAAACATTTAATTTTTTGTGAAAAAATTTCCCTCTTCTAATCCGTTGAAGAGGTCTCGTATCTTTAAAATTCATTCAAGTAAGTACAAGTATATATTCAGATTGCACGTATTAATTTTTCCCGAGTTTGTTCTGATTTATTTTATTATTCGTCAAAATGAATATTTGTGCCATAAATCAAGTGAAATTTCCGCCACCGAATTTGCCAAACTTGATTATTATTTAATTTAAAAGTTGAAATTAAATCCTTGTTTAAACCATTCGGGTATTTCTTGGCTTTAAGAGCTGTTCATCTTCTTTTTCTTAATTGAATTCCGTGTATGTAATTTGCGGTTTCGTTTTTTTGTAGAATATCGAAAAATGAGTCCTCACACAACATGTTTCAAAGTAATTTGTTTTTTCCTTCCCTTCCTTTAGTTCTTTTCTTGTACTCTTGTCTTTTACAAAGATGTCATTTAACTTTGTAAATCAAGAAAAAAACTGTTCAATTTATTTTTTAGCTTCCCTCCATGTTCGCATTTTGGTGGGGGCAGATGTGGTTTACAAATTTTCGAGAGTTTAAATACAATACAAAATACATACAACACAAATTGCAAAGTAGTCAGGGGTGTGATGTAGAAGCACATCTTTAATATGTAAATACAACCGAGGGGTGGTATGGGAAATGGAAGTAACTTTGTACAGTTAGGATGTCGATATTCACCGGGAAATAGAATTCCATATTATAGTTGTAGTTGACTATAATAGATTGAATTGGTCATGATAGAGTTGTGGAACGAAATTCAACCTACACATATTCTTTGTTCCTTACGTTCATACAATAGAAAAAGCAAATTGATTTTTTGGATAACACTATACAAAAATACAAAATATTTGTGATCCATAAACCGCAACATTTGTTGATTTATTGTGACACATTTTTTTATTTTTTATAATTATAGTTGCCGATTTTTTAAAAGGATTTTCACTCGAGTATGATTTATACGATTTTTTATAAAAATATCAATAATTTAGACATTGAATTATCTCGAAGTACTTCAGAATATATTTTTTAATATGACGATCAGTTTTGGAATTTTCAGCCAAAATTTAAGGAAAAATTCATGGAAAATAAATGAAAAAAAAAATGACAAAAAGTGTTTGGTTTAGAACTTTTGTTGAAAGAAATGTTTCTCTGGAAACCATTACATTAGAATGTAATTCAACACAGATATTTGAGATTATTGTCAAAAAATGCATTTCATACAGGATTAGTTAACCAAACTTATCAGGCCTCCGCTATGTCAATATACAATACATTTACCCTGTATTTACCTCATGATTGTTGCGTGTGGAAAATTTCACTATAGATGGAGACTCACACACGTACAAGATTTTCTTATTTAAAATAAAACCGTTTGCATGTAGGTACATATATATTTTTTGCATTAGATTTAAATATTTACATATTTATTTTTTGCTAGTCTTTATGAACATTTTTTTTTCTGAGAAAAAAGGTAAATGTTTCAAAGAAGAGCGTATCGTAGCGTATTTATATATAACAATGTATTCAGGCGTATATATGTATGCACGAGTGTAAATACTTTGCAAATAATGAAATGAAAGGTTATCAAATAGGAGTATATACTTTTTAATTTGATAATAAAACAAAACAAAATTATGATTAATTCCCGATATATTCATAAAATTTTATAGGATTAATTAAGTTTATATGTGATTAATGATCTAGAAAAATTTTTTCTAATTAGATTAATTAGATGATTTGGTGATTAAGTCCGTGCAACATTATACTTAAAATCGACAATTTTGCTAATTTACAAAGCCATTATACCCAGCATATGCCAATGTTATCGGATACGCTATATTTTCTTCGGTTTTTCTGTTGAAACAATGAGTTTAATATTATTTAGATATATGTCTTATAGTGGTAGATCGGTAGGGATTGAAAATGAATTGAGGAGTTTGGGGAATTTTCCATCGCAAAGTTTATTCCATTATTAAAATATTATATATATAATTATAATATAATTAAATTAATTATATATATAATTAAAATATATATTTTTTTTAGTTTTTTCGTTTGCATTTTTTTGGTCTGTAATCAATATTTGATTTGAACTGGGATATTGTCCTGGCTCAAGACCATTTTGCTTCTATATTTAATAGAATGCAAATTTATTTACAAATGGTATGGTGACATTTATTACTTGGCTGCAGACTACCACGATCATGATTTCGCCCATGTCAAAAGTCTTTTCAAGTGGCTTCGCAGCGACTTTTCAACATCAAACCCGGCCTCTATAAGGAGATGAATCTCACAAACGAACGAGAAGCACAACTCACTTGACGAATTTGCGTTTAAAAAATCGCACCAAGTAATAAATATAATAAATATTATAGAGGCCGGGTTTGATGTTGAAAAGTCGCTAATTTTTAATTTGGGGACTATTTCAAAATGAAATAATACCCAAATGAAGTTAACTCCCCAAAAAATATTAAGAGTAAATTTCTCAATAAAGATTACTTTCCTTGCCTTCAGCCGAGTTTAAAGATTTTTCTCCTCCAAAGAAGATAAGTTTGGTGTTATATCATTTTCTTGGTGCTTTTTTGTGATATCTCATTTTTTACTTTGGAGATTATTTCTAAATTTAACTATTTGTAATTTCTATCGTTTCTAATTTATTTTGGGATTTATTTGATTTTGGGGTTTATTTCATGGGAGGCCTGTTGATATACTTTAAAATTAATAAATAATGCAATATTTTGCGCTATACTAAAATATATAGGGTTCTATTTTCATAACCGTTTATGAATTTTTTCATGCTTGCTTCTGTGAACGTCCAGCACACATAGTGTGGCAGTGGAATAAAAAATGTGTGGGAAAATAATTTCAAGCATAAATAGCAATAATTGTGGGTATCAACAAACACCAGTACACATGCTTGTCTATAAGTATATACATTAGAGTGGATCGCGGTAAATACATATTAAAAAATTGTAGTCACCGCATGGACATAAAGTTTGAATAGTTTAATGATGATTTGCAAAATAATTCATTCCTAGATCAAGCCACCTGTAAACTAAATGTTCCTAAAACACCCCTAAAAATCATGTTTAATGTAATTTTTCTACGTGTGATATTTGCTCATATTTTCTGAAGTAATGGTCAAGCATCCACTTGAGCAGCACTTTAAATATAAATTGTTATTCTTGCCTTAGAATAACTAATTGGTCGAATTATTGGACTTACTGGTGGAATTTTGTGGTTTCCATATTGAGAACTGAAAACATTTGTGGGAGTAATAAGTAAAATAAATAGCTACTATCAGTATATTTCGAACGCTGCTTAAATTATGAATATCGGAAGGATATTGACGTATTATCGCTCTTTTTTGTGAAAAGAATTTGAAAATGTTTGGTTCTGAAAACCCATATTTTGTATTAAACAATTTTTACAAAAAACAAGTAAGGAAAGGCTAAAGTCGGGCGGGGCCGACTCTATGATACACTCCACTTTCAATCCGAATACAATTTAATTCGGTGAAAAAGTGAAAACAGGAAGGATTCTTGTATCCTGTAAATGTATGTAATTTGTATAGGGGTATATTGTATGGGGGTATATTGAAATCTGGAACGAAATAGATGAAATATAATATGTATAGTTTGGCCAAAATCGGTTAAACATTTGGGAGCAACATTTGTATTTGCGCTATATCTAAATCTGAACCGATCTTACCCACTTTCTGCATAGGCGTTTCTAGTTGGATTATAAGATGTTTTGCCAAATTTAAAGAAAATCGGGTAGAATATGTGGTATCTAGAGCGGAAAATGTCAAATCGGAGGCTATATCTAAATCTGAACCGATCTTACCCAATTTCTGCATAGGTGTTTCTAGTTGGATAATAAGATGTTGTGCCAAATTTAAAGAAAATCGGGTAGAATATGTGGATTCTAGCGCGGAAAATGTCAAATCGGGAGCGACATATGTATGGAGGCTACATCAAAATCTGAACCGATCTTACCCACTTTCTGCATAGGTGTTTCTAGTTGGATTATAAGATGTTGTGCCAAATTTAAAGAAAATCGGTTATAATATGTCGTTTCTAGAGCGGAAAATGTCAAATCGGGAGCGACATTTGTATGGGGGCTATATCTAAATCTGAACCGATCTTACCCACTTCCTGCATAAGTGTTTCTAGTTGGATTATAAGATGTTGTGCCAAATTTAAAGAAAATCGGGTACAATATGTCGTTTCTAGAGCGGAAAATGTCAAATCGGGAGCAACATTTGTATGGGGGCTATATCTAAATCTGAACCGATCTTATCCAATTTTTGCATAGGTGCTTCTAGTTGGATTGTAAGATGTTGTGGCAAATTAAAAGAAAATCGAGTATAATGTGGGGTTTCTAGAGCGGAAAATGTCAAATAGGAAGCGACATTTGTATGTGGGCTATATCTAAATCTGAACCGATCTTATCCAATTTTTGCATAGATGTTTCTAGTTGGATTGTAAGATGTTGTGCCAAATTTAAAGGAAATTGGGTACAATATGTGGTTTCTAGAGCGGAAAATGTTAAATCGGGAGCAACATTTGTATGGGGGCTATATCTAAATCTGAACAGATTTGCCCCAAATTAAATAGCGTTCGTCCTTGGTCCACAAAACTTGCTAGTGCCTATTTTTGTTAAGATCGGACTATAATTGCGACCTGTAATTTGATTACCACAATAGATGGACAGACGGAAAGACAGACGGACAGACATTGCTAAATCGACTCAGAAAGTGATTCTAAGTCGATCGGTATACTTAACAATGGGTCTAACTCGCTTCCTTTTGTGTGTTACAAACAAATGCACAAAGCCATAATACTCTCGTGGAGTGTATATTTTTTGTCCAATTTTTATTATTTAGACATCGTTGGAAAGGTGTTGACTTCTTCTATTTATTTTTCCTAAAAAGTTTTTTAAAATATTTCCAATAAATATGAGATCTTAGTTGTCACTTTGAAACCCCACAAAAATGAGTCTAGAAGATCAAATATACGATCTATGAGTCATTCTAAGAATATATATATATATATATAGAGTACTGTCAAGGATCTATATATTCTGAAAAAAAAATACAATTGAAAAACATTATTTTTTAAGCTGTTTAGTTGACATGAAGCAAGGACGAAATATGTCGCAAACCATCATTAAACAAATCAAATGTTATTCCTGAGTGGTGAAAATATTAATTTTTCTTTGACCCAGCCTAATATACATATATCTATGTGTACGTATATTTATACAAGTAAATAGATATATGTGTGAGTGTGAAGCATGTACAGCGTTTGACTGAACCATTTATTGGATGTGTGAGAGTTTTACTCCACCTGCTAAGGCGATGAAGCTGAAAGAACAAAATAAACGGATGGCAAAAAAAATACACAAAAACAAGCCACAACAAATCTGAAAGTTAAATCTATATAATTATCATCCAGCGAAGAGGTGCAAATGTTTGAACTTTGGTGGTGAGAATAAAAAAAAAATTTGAACTACAGATTACTTTGACTTTGAAAGGTAGAATAATATTCAGTTTTGTTTTCATCTTTATGTTTGACATTTGCAAAATGAGACGCGATACGAACAAATTGGAAAATAATAAAAACTTACTTCCAAAGTAGTGAGTCTTTAATGCAAACTGTAAGAGAGGCACGTGGAAAAGATTCGAGAAGAAATTATTTTCATCTCGGTGGCTATGTCAATAGTAAAAGTGCCGCATATGGGTTTCGGAAAACCCACATGTGACTATTGAGAAGCCAAAGCATCCATAACGAGTCACTGTTTGGTCTGGATTTTGGGTTGTACCAAACAATTGTGTTTATCGGATGAGGTACTGCCGAGCCAGTCGTGGTAATCATATGAATAATATTGTGTGCCATTATTAAATGACAAAGTTCAACCTTTACAATAAATCCAGAAATTTGAACTTTTTTATAGCCGATTCTAATTTATAGTTTTAAATTGCCCACCCTATACTTGGAATATTGTCTAAAATCCTTAATATTTGGACTTTTATCACCAAAACAGCAATCAAAAAAGATCTAATTTTCCACAATAGAGGCTCTTCGTCTAAGTGGTTGCTCACTTTTACTTTCGCGGCAGCCCCAAGTTGTGCCTTGAGGCATGATTTTGAATAAAACTTACTTATTGGATCGCAGTAGTTTATAATATTTTGTTAGAAGTTTTTTTCCTGCTAAAAATATTTGGACTATGAATATTGACCCGAAATTTACAGCAATATATATGAATAATTGTTTCTTAATTACCATTTTTTCTTTGGAGGCAGCATCACTATTTCGATTAAATATATAGTCTGATAAAGACTCAGTTATAAAACAAATATATGGCTGTAAATGTTCCAGTGGTCTGCTTAACTATGGTGGGCCAAAATTCAGAGAAAAATATATTTTTTTTGTAATTAAATTTTCCAAAGTTTGATTTCTGACTTTGGAACTATTTGTGGAAAAGACAATGGATGGTTGCTGTATCTTCTAAACCAGTTACAATTACAAATCCATATCCAATTTAAAATCTATACATAAGAAACAAATCAAAACAAATATTTTTTTCAGGCCATCGTTTTTAATGTCTGTGTCTTCATGAAAGTTCAAGTACAAATTTTGTTGGTTGAACAGATTCCTCATATTTGTCCAGTATTTATTCCCACCAAGAATCCTTGAATATATGGAATTTAATATATTACGCTGAGTTATTAAATATTGAAATAAAACTTTATGCCATTTCAATGCTCTCAACTAACTAAATCCCGCAGCCACCAGCACTTAAGTCCTTAAACTTAAGAGAGGATGTGGATTGTACTGCTGAAAACACAACATGAGAAAATGTAAAAAAAAATCCTTCGAATCTCTGTTATCAGTTCAATAAAATTTCAACATAAAAGTTGATCCTCCTCGTAGTTGTAGCAGTCTATGATTCCTTCGAATCCTTTTTCCTGTGCGTGTGTGTGTTCATTTTCAGCTTATATGACTAAGCGCTTCAACGAACTCTGCATTCGTCGTCGTAGCTGTCGTTTGCATTCCATAAACAAACAACATGAGGCTGAGTAAATAAAATTCACATCTGTCTGGCTCCTTTTCATATTTGCCCTGTTCTGTGTGTGAGAGGGAGTGTGTGTGGGTTTGTTTTGGATGCGATATCCTTTTAATCAATGGCTCAGTACAAATATGAGTAAAGTGCGTAACGTAAGTAGGTGTGATACAGAATGTTCGGGTGGTTGGTTGGTTCGTTGGTTATCCAAATTAGGGTGAGATTTTTCAACTCTTTCTTGTCTGACCAAAATCGGAATGTGGTAAATCTTTAGATATTTTTGTAAACACATTTTTTTAACTTATCTATATCTGTATCATATTTCAAATTAAAATCATAAAAACGTTTTAGAGTCATTCCATGCCAAGCTCTGCAATTTTTTATTTCTTTTAAATTGTAAAGTTGTGTTCTTAGATGTCTTCAGCTAGATGTCA
>OX377622.1:19347753-19350253 GCA_947397865.1 Polietes domitor | reverse complement strand
TATTTTATTTATTTTATTTATTTTATTTATTTTATTTATTTTATTTATTTTATTTATTTTATTTATTTTATTTATTTTATTTATTTTATTTATTTTATTTATTTTATTTATTTTATTTATTTTATTTATTTTATTTATTTTATTTATTTTATTTATTTTATTTATTTTATTTATTTTATTTATTTTATTTATTTTATTTATTTTATTTATTTTATTTATTTTATTTATTTTATTTATTTTATTTATTTTATTTATTTTATTTATTTTATTTATTTTATTTATTTTATTTATTTTATTTATTTTATTTATTTTATTTATTTTATTTATTTTATTTATTTTATTTATTTTATTTATTTTATTTATTTTATTTATTTTATTTATTTTATTTATTTTATTTATTTTATTTATTTTATTTATTTTATTTATTTTATTTATTTTATTTATTTTATTTATTTTATTTATTTTATTTATTTTATTTATTTTATTTATTTTATTTATTTTATTTATTTTATTTATTTTATTTATTTTATTTATTTTATTTATTTTATTTATTTTATTTATTTTATTTATTTTATTTATTTTATTTATTTTATTTATTTTATTTATTTTATTTATTTTATTTATTTTATTTATTTTATTTATTTTATTTATTTTATTTATTTTATTTATTTTATTTATTTTATTTATTTTATTTATTTTATTTATTTTATTTATTTTATTTATTTTATTTATTTTATTTATTTTATTTATTTTATTTATTTTATTTATTTTATTTATTTTATTTATTTTATTTATTTTATTTATTTTATTTATTTTATTTATTTTATTTATTTTATTTATTTTATTTATTTTATTTATTTTATTTATTTTATTTATTTTATTTATTTTATTTATTTTATTTATTTTATTTATTTTATTTATTTTATTTATTTTATTTATTTTATTTATTTTATTTATTTTATTTATTTTATTTATTTTATTTATTTTATTTATTTTATTTATTTTATTTATTTTATTTATTTTATTTATTTTATTTATTTTATTATTTTATTTATTTTATTTATTTTATTTATTTTATTTATTTTATTTATTTTATTTATTTTATTTATTTTATTTATTTAATGAAATACAGATGCAAAAAGGTCTTGAAAAAGGGCAATATACCAATTCAAATCAGATATTTAAAGTACGGTAAGAATGCAGCCACTCCTACTCCTGCAGTGAGTCAGGATTTTCGTCCCCTCGTTGCTGGTGTCTACATTTTGGTATGAATTGCACATTTTGCATATTTTTTTGCTGCTCCTCATTCATTTTTCTCTGAAACCGAAACTGCACAAAAATAATATCTGCGATTGCATGGAATTTGTAGCTACTTTTTGCCGATTTTTTCCATCTGCTTCGAATCAGTTTTGTTTGTTTGTCATTTGTATTGACATAATTTTTGTATTTTCCTTTCGATTGTTTTATTAGTCGTTATTGTTGTTGTGTTTCAGCAAACATTTTTGTGTGATTCAATTGCAACGGGTGCAAAAACCATTTCCGAACAATTTATTTTTGTGTTAAAAAAAGAATGTAAGTTTTTTCTTCATGTTGAGCCGTAGGCATTCCGTTGTCTCCTATTTACTCTGTTACCGATACACATACATATGTATGTATGTGTCGCAACTCCCCATATGTATATGGGGTACTACGCAATTGGCCTAAATACGAATATTAAAAATATGAAAGGCATACCAAAGAAAAAAACATGTTCTTGTAATACAGATTTTTTTGATTTTTAAAAAATGTTGTTCTTTGTTCTTAAGAAATTTTCTAAGGAATTTGAATTTTGTCTATCCTCCTGAGAAGGATTTTATGCATTTATAAAGAATATATCTCTGTCTTCTCAGGATTGTAGACGGAATTCGGAGAATGAGAAAGAGAAAATGTTTGTCAAATTCTTAGACAGAAATCAAAACAGAAAACAAAACAATCGCTTTTTGGCTTTAAAAGTGTTCAATTTATTTAAAGATCCAGTCTTTGGATGAAGGGAGAGGAATCTGTACACAGTATTGGTCAATCAAGCTGGCTGAATTCGCAACAATACAATAATACTTGGGCTGATATGACGTGTTGCCATAGCCCCCTATGTATATTCGGAATTCATTTCAACATGGTGCCCTCTTCAAATCAGTCGCCATCACTGTTCAATTATTGCCAGATCATGCTCGTATACATGCTTGCAGGCTGTCATGGATAAGTATCATCACCCACCAGCAAATATGTGGACACAGACACTAACAAAACAGATTTTTTAAATCAGGTCACTGCAGATAAAAAAATACTAAAAAATTAAAATTGAAAAAACCTGCCATCTTTGTTTCATTTATTTAAATATGGAAGTGACGACAAATTAACTATAAACGATTTATTGACATAAAGACACACAGTTTTCCTCATAGAAATGTTACAGATACAGTCACTACACACGAAATTCAGTAATATTTTTGTTAATTTTTAA